>JABSMR010017371.1:0-10239 GCA_018902295.1 Dusona sp. PSUC_FEM 10030013
TCATAAATATATACAAAATTCTCTATCTTACGTTCTTCGGACTTAGGGTTTGTACCCGGAAATTATTGACAGCGGAAGTGATCTTCCTGCTGCTGTTAAAGCTGCATGAAACGCGAGTGTAACATAAACACTGATAGTAACGACGAGCTCTAGTTTATCGTAACAATACATACGTAATTATATATATGTAGTACATGCTTCAATGTACATGGTTGAAACAAATGTATGAATACATATCTACTTGTATATTTATATATTTATACGTATATATGAAACATATATAGAAATGTATACATATAAAATCTCGTTGTGGATTTAACATTGAATGTGATCACCTGGAAATGATATGCCAAGTTTCTATAGGACATGGAGCGAATACCGTACCTAAAGCATACAGTTGTATGAGGTTAGTACGTAAGATAAAAACATGGCGTGATATTCCTTGGGATTATTGGCAGGATTTTCGACAATATAAGCATAGGAAAATGAATATGAAAGTTTCGATGTGTAGCTGAGTCAGGAAGCTGCACGCAATCAATTTCAATATTGAAATTAATGGAAATAATTGGAACTAAGTGATAATTGGTAACAATTTGTCGAGAGTATTTATGGATGATTTTTTTTTTTTCTAAATTCGTGTGATTGGTGTCAATGAATAGTATTACATTTTTACTTTCACACGAATTATAAAAAATGACCTGAAAATATTGTTCGAGTGGCAGATGAATTTTCGAATTGTTAGACATTAAAAAAATAAGAACACTTTGAAAATTCATGCCGTTAAAATTATTTGACGACACGTCATGAAACGTCGTTAGAAAAGATTGTCCGTCCGTTGAATTTGAAAGGGATACGAGGAAAAGAATACGTATAACAAACCGATACGTCAATCAAAAATTTTAGATAAACGGGAGAACGGATCTTCACAATGGCTGAGCTATATTGACCGATCGAAAGAAAATCTTTCGATGTCCATAGAGCTCGATCATACTCACGGGTGGACTATGGGGTTTGACGAGAGAGGTGGAATTTATGTGGTTGTTTAATCAGTGAAAAAAAAACTTTCTTGAAAGACGATGATGCATTATATGGTAAAAGTCCAGAGAGATCGTAAGCGTCCAGCGAGACACTAAAAGATCGGATGATCCCGATTTGATAAACGGTCATGGTATACCTGTCGGTCTCACGAAAGTGCAGTTACGTGTATGTGTATATATATATGCTGCGTGTGTGTGCATGTGTTCTTGTAGATATAGATATCTTTTTTTTCTGGGTATTAGATGATGAGTGACTCTGGCACAGCTGATTGTCGTTATGAGCGATGGAAGTAAAAGTAAAAAACAGTTCGAAGACAATAATTCATCCGTGCATCATCTCCAAGCAGATCTCGCCCGGCAAAATAACCCCCGACGTAAGTTAGAGCAGGAAATCCGAGATGGTAACGAAGAATAAAAATGACAGAGTTGGAGGAGGAAACTTTGACTATAGCGATAGTGCTCGTTGAGACATACTTTTATAGTAATTAATTTTCTATAGTTGTTTGTATGACATTTTAGATGAATCGGGCGGAAATTCCGGAATAATTTCGTCTTTGCGACTAGTTTGTGGATTGAATCTTCCGTGTATATGATTTTTCTGTTTTTTGTCACTTATTCGTACGTACAACTATCAAAATCTTTGATTGACCTAGATTGTATAACGTTGACATGAGAAATTCACGTCTCGCATCTTCACGTCTTTCCGCTCTCTTAATAATCCCGTCGAACGTGGTGCAAAAGACAGACTTTGATTTCCGGTTAATCTCGCGCGCTGTCTCGACCCATCCTTCTGTCAAGTTCTCTTCTATATATACCGTGGTGTACGATATATATGAGAGACAGTAGAGTGGGGCAGACACTGGAAAAAACACGCCAGGAGAGTTTGCGTGGGGTATAAATATTATTTCTCGCAACTCACTGTTTAGCTTGAAAATTGGTTGAAAAATATCGGCTGTCCTGAAGATTGAGCACAAGATTTACGGAGTAAGTAGATCGCGGCATTTTGAAGTGAAAAATTCTTTATTTTTCACTCCGATGCACGCCGGTTTATGAGATTTCAATTAATTAGTGATAGCCAACTCGGTGCACCACCGGTGCGCTCGATGTTTGTAACGCTTACTTCGTCCGATCGACGCATCAGATTAACGGTCGATTAATTAATTGATACCTTCTGAACAGCATGTTGTAGAAAAAGATGCCGAAAGACTTTTCTCTTCGGAATATCATGATCTTTTACTATTCCCTTGCACCAAGAGTTTCGTTATTGAGAACGTCTGTACATACAGAAATAAATTGATGAAGAACACGAAACTGCGGGTGAAGCGACGGTAGGAAATATCGCGAGCGGACCCTGGCGTTTTACAACTGACGGGATGTGCTATTAAGCCGTAGTGAGTCGGAGTAACGATCACGAGTACAAGAATACTGTATCGATCGATCGCGATCTGTCGGTCAGTGCGGCGGTGATAGCCGCGTGTCACTGGACTAGTAATTACACATCGCGGAAACTCGGATCAATCGTAGACTCTCATTCATCATTATGAGACCGTACGTATCCGAGATCTATAGATATTTACGGTTTTTTTCGTTCCGTCTTCTTCCTTTCGATCAAATTGATTTTTCCTCATAGATCATTCTCGTTCGCTCATCCGGAGACGCGTCAGTCAATGTTCTATAACGTCGGTTTCTTATAATTTATTATCCACGTGCAATTCACTTGCACAAGTACACTAAACTCTCACACTAACACACACATGCACACACTAAAGCACACGCACACTATATAATAACTCAATTGACAAAAAAAGGTGAGGAAAAAAATTAAATACGTTCAGACAGCTTGCCTCTTACGATTTCATAAATCGCTTGTTAATTTCTCGATGTATATTAATTATTCAGTCGTGCCTTGAGAGCAAGCGCGATCTCGGATCAACTTTTATGGCTAGCATCAGTCATCGAGCAGTAAAACGTCTCGTATATAGAAAATAAGACGTGTATATTGAGAACAAGATACTTCAACACGTAGAAATACACCAGAGAGTCAATTAAAACACCATTCATACATCGCGATCTATCGATCCGCTTTATATGTTATTTATACCAATGTACACCTATGTATACCTCTACATATTTACATATGTGCCTATATTATATATTTATTTCATCCAATACGATATATGCACACATATAAAATATATGAATGTGAATAAATATGTGGCAATCGAGGCGGTAAAACTCACCGCGGATCTAATTCCAATATACGCAATCCAAGCCACTGAGTCATATCGTCATCATCTCGTATTTTAAGTCGTGCGTAAGTGAAACCGGGAAAGCGTGAAATTCTATGTGTTCAAAAGCCTCGGATAAATTTTGCACTAAATCAAAACGAATGTTCGAATAATTCTGTGGTTGTTGACTCGTGGGCGAATCCCTTGCATGCAAATCAACGAGCAGGTACAATTCGTAGAGCTTGACGACACAAATTTTATGTAAGAAAATGGATCTATAACTTTTTTTATTATCTCATTCCGATTTATTTAGTGAATTCGAATGGCCGGTAACTTATAGACTTTTCCATGATTCAATTGTGGGTGTCGGGAAAAGTTGACCAGTACATTTTTATTTAATTTTTTTTTGTAGTTTATTTTACACACGTTTATACACGCGTGGCTGCAAATGTATACATGTCTAGTCGAGCCTCTTTTGAGCTAATAGTATGTGAGTTGAACGAGATTGTATATGTACGATGCGATCCACGAAGCGATAAATCATTCATCGTATCCGAGCGAAAATTAGTCAGAGCAGTTACAGCTTTTTTAAAGGTTGGTATACAAACAAAAAGTATTCTTTTATGTACATCGAGTATTCTTGATAGAACAAGTTTAAGAGAGACGTATGGCACGAATGAGAGAGAAAATCCTCTTAAAATTAACGATCGTGTAATCTGAAAAAACAGATTATCGAGAAGCATGAACCGATTGTATAACATAAATAAAGGAGTGCGCGTTTTGTTCCGCTGCAGATTGTTGTTGAACCGACAAATTAAACAGCCGTTGAAGAGATAGTAAATCATTAAATGATAGTCATTTCGGTCTGCTGATAAGAAGTGGGTTGCGCCCATAAGCCTATTTGCTGCAACAAGGAGGATGGGACACGCTTCCTCTATATACTCGACGCGTATGCGCAATCTTTTCTTCAATTAATATCTCTTAACCGGTGCATCGGAGAAAAAAATGCCCAAGGGCTTTTCTCTTCAGAATTTCGTAATCTTCTTAATATACTCTGTCGAGTTTGAGCAGTATTTTTGGAATAACGTATCTAGTGTAAAGATATTCCTATTCGTTCGAATATATGTTGAAGAGAGCATGGAGAGATCGTAAAGTGAGAAGGGTGCTTGCTTCCTCTTCTTAAAGGCGCGACCCTTTCCACCGACCTATCGGCAGACTTGATCGGGATTCCTCGAGTCTTTTCCTTACCAGCTCTGTTTATTTTTCTTTCATTCTCTCTCATTCTTCTCTGTGCCATTCCTTATTCCCTTTCAACTTCGCTCGTAACTCTTTCTCCAACGTTATCCCCACTTCTGAGCCGATCCGACGGCTCGTACTGCACGTTTTGATTTTTTTTCTTCATTTTTTTCTTCGAGTGGCCATACTATGGTCTGCCCCAGAGTCTATCTAGTTTAGTATAGTTACGTGACGCATGCGCGTCGGGCCCACGTAAATATTCAACTTCGTTAAGTCCACATTTGTTTACGCTACACCTTAGCTCCGCGTCACTTGTGCCACCGCACACGCCACCCGAGAGAGATACTACTTCGGATAGATCCACGAGAATGTCGACTTCTAAACAACAAAAGGACTTACTCCTCGTTCATTCGAACCCGAAGTTTGAGCCTTTGAGCCCTTTTAATACGTACACAGTCGATATATATAATTGACACTAAATTTCTCACGGAGTTACTCTTATTACGAGCTCTCTGCGCTGGACTTACGAGACAAGAGAAACTCGCAGACTGGATGTACGATCGTATTTTCAATTTCTGTTGGTTTATCATCACGATGGACAACTCAACGTCGAGAAACACTTTTTCCATGTTTTCACACACAGAATTCCTTCCCCATTTAACATTTATTTCTTGTTTTTCCTTTTTTGCCTTTAGTTTGCAACATTCGTAACAGAGATAAATAAAATCGTAGGAATATAATTATAACGAAAAGTTCTCCGTATTTGGAAATTGATAGTATCGAAAAATGTATAGTTAACGGTATTTCCGCTGGGTGGTGAGCGGATCAAGTAGCTCTTATAAGTGAAATTACGGATCTGGGCATATGGATAGTTCGTCGGGAGTACCAATTAATGGAGCGCTTGACTCCAACTAAAATTATTTCCACTCAACAAACAAGTGAGCTAATTAATCTTAGTTATTTTTTCAAGTAATCAACACCAATATCCACAGCTGGGTTTCTCGATATCACACTCGCAGGATCTTTCTCAGGAATATGTAGATCGTGGAATGATATGGTTCCGGATCAGTGAACGTGCCACCTGCGATCGTGAGCCTGAGGTATCGATCTTCATCGATGAATCAAAGATACCAGCTTTCGCGATATTATAACCAACTTTCTTATTATAATAAATCCTCCCCCGTACCCCTGTAACTGCCGTTCCTCTAGAAAGTCAGTATCAGTATTCAGAGGCGTAGAATATTTCTCGAATACCCTAATTGGATCAGAAAATTCGATCCTTATTTCTCACGTAAGATTAAAACGAATCTGGAGATCGACGATATCGTTGGGAATTCCAATTTCAAACATAGTTGCAGCATTCTGGGAGGAGGGTATTATAAAATGGGCATGAAAGTGTGAAAACTGAGGAGTCTAATGGCGCGTAATCTCGAGTGGTTTCACACGAGTCGATGCTGAATCTAGTTTATCGTTACCTGCATCGAATATGCTGATATTTCTTGCAATCTCTTTTACGGTTTACTCTTTCTTTCTCTCTCTCTCACTTTCTTCTTCTTCTTCTTCTTCGTGTCTCGTTCTTTATACTTCGTTTCGTCTTTTGGCGCATGCTGGGCACGAGAGTGAGCGAAGCATTGAAGAACATCGTGTAAGCAGCGGGAGAGACGACACAAAAGGAGAAAATGGCGCGTGAGAGATGGAGAATAAGTTTGCCGTTGAGAGCTGTCGCGCGTTACGTCCAATCACGTATGGAATAAAACGCGAAGAGTGCACGGCCTCTAAACTCTAATGTACATATAGATATGTATAACTATAACAGCATCAACATAACAGATTGGAGAGAAAGAAAGACATGTTCAGTGGGAGGAAGAGAGGGAGAGAGGTAGATGAATTCTCTCGCCGTCGGGGGTCCATCTCCTTCTTCTCGCTCTCCCATCCTGGTTACTGCTGCTGCCTTTTGCCAGGAAGATAAGATCGAATGTATAATCCTATTCCGCGTGCCATTAGGCTTGGGACTGATCGTAAAATTCGATGCGCTCTAGACAGAGATCAAGAGTGAGAAAGATTGAGAGGAAAAAAGGATAAAGTCTAGCTTCGAGACATCCGCAAGGATACGAGATGGAGGACATATGGGATGGGGTTCAAATATACGGAGCATTTCAAAAGATACCCTGGGGATTTCTCAAGAGAAAAACCCGTTCTCTAAAGAAATTTGGTATTATTAGTGGAAATTAATTCGGTGCGCGTGGGAAGAGTGGCAGCGGTGAGAGCGGAAACCTTTACGCTCTGGGGGTAGAAGGGCGGAGCCCGTTTCTTCTCCGGCGCATCAGAATGACCGTGACTTCACTAATTAATGCTTCATTAATAATGAATCGTAGAGAAAAATGTCTAAGAACCTTTCTCTTGAGAATCCGACGATCTATATATATGCCCCGTGAATCCGCAGATCTTATTTTGAAAGATCCTGTATCCAATAGAAGTCTGCAAGCAAAACAAGATGATCGTTCCTTGCGTCGACATTCTAGTATTACAGTGTACAACGAATACACCTAGAACACAAGGTCCTTTGCTCCTTAAGAAGGAACAGAAACTCGTGTAGTACATATTTCCTTGTGTGTATATTGTGTATACCGTGTAATGTAATACAGTATGTATAAAAGTTAAGGAGGGACAATCTATGAGGGAGACTGACTTGACGGTTACGGGGAATCGATTGGAGGAGGAAACTGAAGGTGGACGAGCAGGAAAAGATGCTTGCGGGGTGGGATGGAAAAGAGAGAAGGTGAGGAATAATAAGAGACTATCTTTCCTCTCTCTTTCTCTCATGAAAGACATCAAATGAGAAAAAGAGAGAAAAAAGATCGCCATCAGGGTTGTCCGCCCATGGTCAGCTTCTCTACCGAAGAAGCCTCGAAGAGAGACGGAAAACTTGAAGCTTCTGTGAGTTATGGCAGTAACGGGTGAATTATAACATGTATAACGCGTACCGAACGTTCTTATGTACCCACGCACTTTATTCAATGCTCTCTCTTTTCTTTTTTTCTCTTTCTCGTGATATTTTCACCGGAGGATCGTTTCCACTAGCCTGAGCGCAGTATGCAGCAGTTTTGCGTTCTTCACTCACGCATTTTCTCTCTTCTTCTCTCTTTTTCTCTAACATCGCGATCATGTAACTACATCATAATTTTTTTTGCGACACTGCACGGTAGGAACTCTCTTAGGCATTATAAACCCTGGTCAAACGTAGGATATTGGCTTGCTACGAGTATTCGTAATGATCGTTGCGTGCTTCGACTGCAATTTAATTTTTTTAGGAATAAAAAATTATTCCAACGAATTCTAGGAGCGTTGAAAAAGGAAAATAGGAGGGGTAAGATTCGGAAAGGGCAAACAAAATAAAGGCACTTTGAGCTTTTTAGATTATCTCTTGAGATCAACATAAAAAACATTAGATTTTTAAGTCCTTTTAACACTTCAATTATTGTATTAATTGAACTAAAGCATTTGAATAATTTCATTTTTCACCATGAATCTCACTGAATCAGCTTATTATTTTAATTTTGTTATTAATTAAACTTTATTATTAAATTTTACCCAAATTGTACGAAGGAGAACGAATTTCATAAAAAATAATCAAATTTTTACCGAAAATAAGAAATCATGTCAATTTTATTGGAAAACTCTATCCACAATATGTTTTCTTATTTATTTTATGACCATTTTGCTCAAGCATTGGTGGGCAAGAGATACGAGTGGCAGGTCGCTACGAATGCTCTCCTTTCCTTTCCTATCTTCCTATACAAACGTACATATATATGCTGTATCATAGTTACACTATCTCGACGATGATCATGAATCGCGCCGGTTACCCGAGAACACCAGCTATTTTTCTCTCTTGCTCCCTCCAAAAGACTCCAAGCGTAGTTGATCTCGTACCGCAACGATCTTTAACGATCCGGAGAGCGATGATCGATGATCGAGATGGCGTATCGATGACATGGAATAATCATAGGCATGTACATAAGCGTTTTCCTCTATTCGCCGAAAAAAGGCGTATCTTTGTATTATTTAACCTGAGATTCGAGTCTCTTGAGATTTTCAGTGCTTATGATACTTTCCTACGGAATGTAAATTCCGTTCACGAACCGCCATTTCGTACTTTACAGCCAGTCCGTCCTTTCAACTGACAGTGACCATGTACCATTGAATTTCAGCTTAACTATGTGTATTTTAAGCATATGAAAAGTCAACGAAATAATGTACATATCAAAAATAAAAAGCATTGAATAATATTAACAGTGATATTGATAACAGTGATAAACGAATTGACATTCATTAACAATAACAGGTTTGTAATAATGCATTATTTGATTTATACGAATCAATTTATTTTTGCACTTACTTATTATTATTCAGTCATTCATTTGAAAAACCATCGTAATAAAAATAATAACAGTTTGAATTATAAATTATCAGAGCGAGCAAAAATTCTTGACCGCAAAGTGAAAAAAAATTAATCGTCTCACGTTACGAAGGGATAAGCGGAATAAAAACGACAAACGATTCATAATTTCATAAAGACTCTCCGGGGAAATATCGAGATATGGAATCTCGAGATTCCTCTGCGATTTTTGCTCCACCCTGGGCGATACGGTCGAACGATTAACTCAATCGAGTATCCTCTCTCGTTTCGTGGAACAATCCTGTGATCAATGAGCAAAAATAAAAGTTCACTGTTATTCGCTTCTCGTTTGGAATAATATCAAAGACATTCTCGTCTTTATGAAGAAAATCGTCATATTTATTTATACTCCGTGTCCGGATTGTTTACGTTCTGTAAATGGAATTTTTCTTTTCATAAATATTGATATATAAAATTTTCCATACTTAATAAAGATATTTTACATTGAAATTCACATGCAACACCAATCAAGTTAATTATGTTATGTAGAGATAATATTTTTAATCAGTTTTACAACCTGAAGTGCATTAAAAACTGGAAATTTTGAGTCAAATAATCAACACGAAAATAACTAGAAATAGTAAGAAACTTAATGATTCAATTTTTAACATAATATAAATGCATGAAAATAATTCAACCAAATAACCAGAGACAATGACATTTAATTGATAATTAAAGATTGAACAGTGAGAAAAAACAAGTGGGCGAAAGAAAAATTGATCATTAAAATTTTTGCGTGGTTACGATATCATTTTGTCTAATGAATTTTTACTCCGGACACATTGGACATGAAAATATTCGTAAAATTTGAGATGTCGCGAATCGAATTGTTCGTTTCGAAGTAAAACAACCCAATGAAGGAGAGAACGAGGGCGAGGAGGAGAGAGAGTCGAGTTAAAGGAGTATTTACTCTTGTGTATTTGCGAAAGAAATTGAATTCCGACCGGGAGGTCCGACCGATCGATCGATCGATCTCGCGTACCGATTGATCAGTGATGAACGATCCGTGACAAGTTTCCTTCTGGCTGAGATCCGTTGATGCTGTATATTTGTATTCCCGTGCTCACCGATACCCACATTTGGTGATCTCACGCCCGATGAAGTGTAATAAATGGAACGAAATTTCTTCGTGTACCCGATTTTTTTTCTCGTTGCATTTTCATGCTCGCTTGTGTACTCGAGTATTGTAAATGTCAAGCGAATTGTAGTTGTTTTTGTTATTCTTATCGTTATTAGTATCATTAACATTATTTGCATTATTGTTATTTGAACTTTCATA
>JABSMR010017382.1:0-10239 GCA_018902295.1 Dusona sp. PSUC_FEM 10030013
AGTTAAAAAATTTAATAATTAAAAAAAAAATTCTTTTCTTGTTTAGATCGAGTATTGCGACGAACAAGAGCGTATAATCGAGGCTGACGATCCAGAGGGCGGTTGGGTGGACACTCATCATTATGACTCATCGATCGGTGGTGTAGACGAAAAAGTGTCTGAAATGACCCTCGACGAAGCACAATCGTCGCCAACTTCGGCACCCGAGGATGACGATGACGAGGACGAAGACGAGGAAGCTGCGGATATGGAGGCTTTCGAAGTCAGCGGTATGCTCGACGAGCAAGATAAATACGCGGCTGAAACGGGCAAAAAGCCATTAAAGGAAAAGCGTGAATTTCCCGAGGGGGAAATCATTCACACGAGGACTTACGATTTGCACATTACTTACGATAAATATTACCAAACTCCAAGATTGTGGTTGTACGGATATGACGAGGTTTGTCAATAAAGTTGAAACTTCCGAAATTCAAAATCCCTCCTTATTTTTGCTGTCGTTTATTTAATTTTTTGTTTCTTCTAGAAACAAAAACATCTGACTGTTGAGGAAATGTACGAAGACGTCAGCCAGGATCATGCCAAAAAGACAGTAACGATGGAAACTCATCCACATTTACCTGGGCCTCCAATGGCTTCTGTTCATCCTTGCAGGTAAATATTAAAACTCATTCACTTTGACGAAACAATAATAGTAGTTTTTGCTAATTCAGAACTTAATGAAAATTATACCGTGGATAAAAAATGAACCGATTTTTCCATCCTTTGGCCATAAAAGGTCGAGGGTCAGTTACGTTTGATCCAATGCTATACAATTTTTTAAGAAATTTGAGCAAAAATCGATCATGATAAAATACGCGTCGTTGGAATGCATAAAAACACTATTTTTCGCGCAATTTCTAACTCGAACTACGAAAATGGTGCAAACTTTTAGTCTTTTATAAAAACTCGTCTCTAAAATCAGGAAAAAAATGGCTTTTGCTCAATGAAAATGAATTCTTATTAGCGGAACATTATTAATTGTCGATTTTTTCAATATAAAATCGTTTGGTATAAAAATATAAATGTTGTCGTATCGCGTACGATAGAAAAGCTCTGATTAAGAAAAATAAATTATTGTAATCTTAACGAAATAAAAATACTTAAGATTCCGTTATCTTTCAGGCACGCCGAGGTAATGAAGAAGATAATAGAGACGGTAATGGAGGGAGGTGGAGAGCTCGGAGTGCATATGTATCTAATAATATTTCTTAAATTCGTACAATCGGTTATACCGACTATAGAGTATGATTACACTCAAAATTTTATGTTGAGTACGTCAGGTTGAAGAATTATAATGTGCTGAAGAATCTTTGGCTCTGGTGTCTTGAAAAAAAGAAAAGGAAAGAAAAAAAATCAACAGTACTAATTGTTATCAGTTCGTGCGTACCGATGTGCATTTTCCGGCCCGATAATTGTTTATCTTTTGAATTTCGACGAAATAATTTAATCGGTAAATGAATTGTTGGTCGTTGTCGCTCGTTTATTCTGCGCCCGAACGGCTAATCGTTTGTTGGAAAAGCTTCTCATAGTCTCGAAGAATGAAATACGAATAATATATTAGATAAATGCTTGCGGTATCTGCGACACAAATAGCACTTTTGGGTCGTCAATTTTTCGTCCAAATTTCAATACTGTCACGAAATTGATTATTATTATAAATTGAATTAATTGTAGAATCGATAAAGTTTCGAGGATAAAAAAAAAGGTATTCGGACGAGATTAAAATTGGAGTTCGTATCAACGTTCCTGTGGATTCGACGATGGCTTTGAACGGTAGCACACACAGTTCTATTACTACCCACAACTGTGCTTACGCGCTAAATGCTCAAATTATTTCGCCTCCGTAGTACAAAACAACAGAAAAAAATCACTTTCTCGCTTGTTTCGAAAAAGCACACCCATCAGTACGAATATTGTTTTAAACTTTTATACGTGTAAAATATTGATTATGCAAAAAACGAAAAATACAAATAATGTATCTCGAAAACGTGTGAGCGATTTTATTCTGATTTTCTTCTCTTCGCACCTCGATCCAGCGTAACATTTACAAATGATTCACTTGATATCCTCGAACGAAAATAAAATAAATGATATTTACAAAAAGAAAAGAAAAAATATTATTGTATTTTCTATATATTTACAGAAGTAGGGATCGATTTTTAAGGACGTTTCATGCAATAATCCGTTGACTTAAAAATCATTTTTTCATTCGCGTCTCAAACACGGTCAGTTCAATTAGTACAGATATCTCGCAACTCGGTCATTAACACTTAAGAATTTTTGTTCCCCCCACTTCACACGGTGTAGAATACACGCACACACAGTGTAGTGTGATTCTAATACAAAGAAAAAAAAATATTGTAACTACGATGACACTAAACCAACGTTCGAAAACTGAGTGAATAATTTATCGTCTCGACTGTTTACTATTCGCTACGTGTAGGTGAAAATTGTGAAATGATAAAAAAAATCCAATAGACGTTTATAGAAGAAAAACCATCGCGATCTCGAGCTTCGATGACTTTCTGAGAGCGATTCAGTCTCGTATTTTTGTTTATTTCCGATCGATCAATTTCCTTTCGTTATCGGAACAATCTCTTCAGTATTCGTCATAGTTTTATTGCTGTCTTAAACTATCGTCAAATACTCTGACGTCAGCTGCATGGGATCGACGTGATACGACGTTACGAGACGAACTTTTTGACCATCCTGAGTTGTGAATTCAATCGTTTGTGCTCCATCGTCTATCTCAGGCTCACCCGCCATTTGGTTCACTGCCGCTACAACCGTCGCATCCGTATCTTCGTCCTGGTAAAATCATTTTTCTTTATTTACTGCTAAAAATACTAATTGAGAAAAAATACTACCGTATGCACTATTTCAAATTTATTCGAAATTGTCCTGAACCATTTTTTTCATAAATTTCCATATACAAATGAAAATCTAATAGAAAAGTCTCGATTTGGAATGAAATTCGGTTCAGAATTTACGAAAAAATGTCGACTATAACAATATTCTTACTCATCCATGGAAAATTCACTTCCAACAATTATTTCACATAAAATTCAATACAGTAAAGAAATTCTGATAGAGGGTTTAGCAAAATTTTGGACACAATGAATTTTTCATCGCAATTTACGAATAAAAATACTCATTCCGAAATAATTCTTCCATTTGAAATTCATGGAGAAAATATTCCATAAATTATGACGTGTGATAGAAAATTTGATAAAAAATGACAAAATTGCAGTTTGAAATAAATGAAAAAAATATTCGACATGTTTCGATATACGATGGAATCTCTAATGTCTCATTTGTCGAAATGTAACACGTGTGGCAATTAACGAAAAATAATATTAATGAGAAAATAATTCCTCTACTATTTCAAAATCCTGGAAAAAATATTCGATAAATTTCGATATTTAATAGAAAATCTGATTGAATCTCTAACGTCTCATTCTGTGGAATAAATTTTCTAACGTACCTCTAAAGCTTTGACTATCGCTTCAGCGTCAGTTTGCGTTGTCGAGCCGAGGCTCGGAGCGGTTGAAACGGTTGTGACTGGTTCTTCCATTTCAACGTCTCTTTGAACTTGAACGTTCAATTGTTGAGCTAATTCATCGGAAACTCTGATCGCTTGTCCATCCGCTAACTGGCTGACGAATCTTCCATCTGCGAGTAATTGTCTAGCATCTTGTACCGAAAGAGGAATTGGGTTGCCTTCTTCATCGGTAATCTAGAAAAAGAAAGAACAATTTTACGTTTTTGTTAATTTTGTGAATTAATTTCTGTAAATATTGTCCTTTGAATATCTCCTTTTTTACTTGGAGTTGAAGATTTTGTTCAGCAAGTTCCATTTCGATCTGTCCTGACGGATCCTGTTGCACATCTTCTTGAGCATTTCGTTTACTTATCATTTGTACTGGTTCGGAAACGTCCAAAGTTGGCAACGATTGTCTAGCTTCTACGCTCGTTGGAATACCCTCTTTTTCGTCCATCACACCGACATCGACTGGTTAACGAAACAAGAGCACAATTTTCATAATTCATTGTTCACGACGAAGAAACCAATTTGTTTACTGTTTGTTAATCAATTGTTTAAACAATTCCGCCAAACCAAGTAATGAAAAGTTATATTGTCAAGTTTAACGTTAAAATAAAGACACAACTATAATAATTGTTTTTCCTTCGTAATTCATGAAGTACCGATGTTTTGAACACTTGAAAACTGCTTTTTTTTCAAATGTTTAAAAAATAATTATTATTCAAAGATAAATTGCTTTTTTGTTATTCTAAGTTGCTAAATATTAATTGCTTACCAAAATGTAGAGTTCGAGACTGATTAGGATCGTCCGGGTCTTGATAGGAGACATAAATTATTTGCGGAATTCCATCTTGGGACGTTTCCTCCGTGCCAATAACTTGTGTCATATGTTCGCCGATCTCGTCGCTATCGTTTCCAGCTGGCAAAATTTGCCATAATTCGCTATCATTTGACGCCTTTGACATTTCATTGATGGCCACGACTTTATTGTCCCGGTGTACCTGAATGATTAATTTGCAAAAAATGTAGATTTTTGGAACCAAACGAATCGATAGGCAAAAACTGTATATGATATTTCGAAAACTGTACCTTTCGGTGTTTCGTCAGGTTCGAACAATCCGCGAATGCCTTGCCACAAATCTCACAGGAATAGGGTTTTTCACCTGTGAAAATAAAAACGTAATTTTATTAATGAATTTTTAGTGCAAAAAGTGAATCGTGTTTTGCGAAAATAATTCGATAAATTTTGAGTTTACCGGTATGCAATCGAAGATGCTTTTTCAGAGCCCACTGTTCCGTAAAGCCACGATTACAATGAGCGCATTGAAAAGGTCGTTCGCCTTTATGTCTGCGAACGTGACATTTCCACGTGTCTTTGTGCAAAAATGTTTTAGCGCAAAATTCACACTTCCACGGTCTTTCGCCTGTATGGCGTTTAACGTGGAGCTTGAATTGAGACGACGTCGTAAATTTGCGACCACAGTGATCGCAGCAGTATGGTTTTTCGCCCGTATGAATTCTCATGTGTTCTTGTAAATTTCCATTTTGAGAGAAGCTCTTGTTGCATACTTGGCAGGAATATGGTTTGTGACCCGTGTGCCATCTATTTTTTGATCGATGAAAAATTTCATTGAAGCATATCAGACGTGACAATGATTTTCTCAAATATGTCGTGGGAATTGATACTTTTCATCAATTTTGAGTGAAAACAGCCAAAATTGGGAAAAATCAAATTTAGTATTGAATTCAAAATGAAAAATGGAATAAATAAATATTCAAAGTTTGACAGTAATCAAATTTGTGATATTTACCTGTAATGCAACGTAAGACTGGTCTTATGAGCGAATTGTTGACCGCACAATTCGCAGGAATACTTTTTCTCCCCCGTATGAGTAAATTGATGATTAATTAAATTTGCTTTGGTTTTGAAACTTGCGTTACACGAACCACACAAATAGGGACGATCGTCCGAGTGCACCAGCTGATGACGTTGCAACAGTTGCTTATGCTTGAAACTCTTGCCGCATTTGTTGCAAACGAAACGACGACCGTTGTGTTCCGCCTCCTTATGATAAATCACCGAGCTCGGATGGTTCAATACTTTACCGCAGATGTCACAGGGATAACCCTTGTCCGCTTTATTCATCTGGAAAACCATTTGATCAATTATTCATATTTCACAAATATAAATTGAGTCAAAATTTTCATTCGATCAAAATTTTCTTATTGAGGAATCAAGTCGAAAAATTTACAAATTCTTCAAACAATAATTGGTCAATGAACAATTAAATTTTATAAATACGTTACGACTACGAGATTTTTCATTTGTTACCTCAAATTTGAATTCAAATTCAAAAAGTCATGGAAAAATCAAGAAATTCGTTCCACAGGACGATAATCAAAAGTTTAATTATTTGTTGTTATTTTTTTTATTTACTTCATTTTTCAATAACTATTTTTCGTTATTATTGTCAAAAATCACCACACCACCAGATGGTTGGATTTTTCAACAATAGATGAATATTTTTCGCTGAGAATGGATGCGGCACGTTCATAATAGAATTTTTTTAATTAGATTCAATTATTCAACAATAAAGTGTTTTTTTTAAATACCTCGTGAGTCAATTGATGTTCTTTCAAACTCGTTTGTTGGATAAATGTTTTGTTGCAAATTGAACAAGCAAAAGGTTTGCCATCGTTTCCTGGAACGATTTTGCTACTGGTGTTGAAGCGTTCTTTAGAGTCAAAGGATTTTTTTGGAGACTCGGATTCCGAAGAAATGGCCTTGTCGTTGGATGAATTTTCGGGTTCCGTTGAACTCGATCGTGCATCCATTTTCTCGATTTCAGGCTCTAGACTCTCTTCGCTATTTTCTCTATCCTCCGTACTTTTGTCCAACTTTTCTGTCTTCAATTGTTCTAGACTCGACGGTTCACTGCTGGATTTCGGAGAGTTCAATTTTTTCGAGTCCGATCTATCGCGACTCGTTTTTTCTGAACTTTTCGTTTCCGATACGATTTCGTCGAGATGCGGTTCGTCAATTTCAATCCCGTCGATTATACCCTCGCCAATGTGGCCCGTTGTTTTTTGGTGAAGAGCGCAGTTCTCTCTGTTTGTAAATTGTTTCTTGCACTCGGAACATTGGAACTTTATTCCTTTGTGGAAACTCCTTAAAAACAAACGAAATCGTCTCAATTTGCATTTTCCAATGTTGATTAGATACAAAATGGGCACAAAAAAATCGCCACTAACTTGTGCATGATATATCGACTCCTCTGGAGAAAACCACGACCACACAATTTGCAAGTGAACTTATTTTTACGCCTCCTCAGCTTTGGTCGCCCGCGGCCACGAGAACGATTTACTATTACCAGTTCACCCAAATCTTTGCCTTCCTCAGACTCCAAGTGACCAATTATTTCTGTTTGTTCAAAGTAATAACAATTCAATTTTTTTGAGTCTCGTAATTCTCTCTTTGTGAGTGTTTTTCTTGAAAGAAAAAATTTTACCTTCTTGGCCATCGGGTGATGGTACTTTGACCCTTTCTTCAGGGTCCTCGACGACGTTATCCGCACCATCGTCGTCATCGTCAATTACTCCTTCCTCTTTGAAAATTCTTTCTAATTCTTTACCTTGTACTGCTTCCGAAAATCTATATTTATTGAAAAAGACAATGAATTTAATGAAAAATCGTGTCCTGCTGTGTAAAAAATTTTCAAATTTTTGTAAAAGAATCGCCGTTCGAATTTATACAAATTTGTATAAAAATTGCTATAAGAACATGAATTTATTTTTTTATTATGATTTGATATTGTTTATCGATTTTATAATCGTCGTCGTGGAATATTTTTTCAGGTAGTATTCAAATTACCGTTTAGGAACTTTTCGTTTGCGTCGACGTCTACCATCTCCATCGATCTCGTCGAGGTCATCCTCGATCTTTTCCTCATCTTCTTGACTAACTCCGTCACCAATGTCCTCCGCAAGGTCCTGATAAATGTTTAAAAACAACAAGCATTCGTCAAATAAATTTATACTAAAAAAAGAGGATGAAAAATGTGGTAGTGATTGCATCACAATTTTAGTACTTTGTCCTCAAGTTCAGCCGTGTTTTTAGGAGGCCGGCCCCGTTTTCTTCTCGGCTTGCTGAGTCCTTCCATTTGTAAACTCATGTCATGCTCCGCCGCGTACATCGAACCGTCTGGAAGAACTGCAAATAGATAGAAAATACTGCATTTTTATCGCAGATCATTTTTCCAAATAAAACTTCAATTCTCAACCGTATCAAAAATTCCCAAATATTTCTAATCGTAGTAAAAATCCTTCGATATACGATTTTCAATTGCTATTTGAGAATTTCTAAATTCCTTGTCCAATTTTGGCGGAATAAATACTTGTCAAATTTTATTAGAATTCACCCTTCCGAGGGTGCGTTTGAACATTTCACATTTCTTACAATAGCTCTCAAGATTTTCTACAAATTTATTTAGAGATCATTCTCAATTACAGAGAAACATATGACTGAGTTTGTCAAAAAGAAAATAAATAGAATTCCGACCATTTAGCTTAAGAGATAAAATACAAATGGGCGATGGAAAATACAAATGAGTATAAGGAGATGGGGAGCAGATTTTTTTTGTAAAATTTGAAACTTTGTATCAGGTATCTTTTCTGTTACTTCATAATTTTTTACATTCCTTTAAGATATAATTTTTGAAGCTCACGGTCGAACGAGAACTGCGTTAAGTTGCATATTTATTGCTTTAATTTATTTTGAAACTGCAAAGTCCTTTGTACTATTTTTCAGAGCTTTTTATCTGCAGTCGATAATATTTAATTGCTCAATAAATTGTTGCTAAATTTCTTGTTTTGTCCGCAGTGTTTTTTTTTGCTAAATAGAACAATCGAAAGTGTTGTTTGATTACCAATATGTTGATACTCACTCTTGATAATAATTTGTTGCGCAAATTCCTCGTCACCGTTCTCATTATACAAATTTTCAAGATTCTGCGTGTCGACATTATTCTCAGAGCTTTCACGCTCGTTCTTCAAACGCTCACGTTCGCTTTTACGGTGACATTCTACCTGTTCCTTCCACATCTCGCGTATCTTGCGTTGGCCCTCGACGAGCAATTCAAAAAATTGTACCGTAGCCTCCAGCTGAATGTTACAGCCCGGACAAATAGTCCTTGGCAATTTTCCATCGTCACGAATCTACGAAACAAAACACTTCAGTCTTAGAAAATTATTTGAGTTTTGAATACTTTTTTTTTAATTAATCATCAGCAAATAACACTTCTGGGTAATTTTTCGTTCAAGAATTCGATAATTTTTTTATTTTATCACGAAGCAATAAAAATTGCATAAAATAATCGAAAATTTAATTATTTACGTATAATAATTCGATTAAATAATATTTTTTTTTTTGTATGACGATTTTTGGTTTGAAGTTCAACGTTTTCAAGTCGTTTATAAATGAAAATACATCGTAAAGTAGAATTTTTCGAAAAATTACAATGGCAACATTGTTGTTGTTTTTTTTTGTTTTCGTTTGCATGTTTTTCTATCAAATTCATAATGAAATCTTGATTCATGTAGTAGATGTGGAATTTTGAGTGCAGCGTGTGTGCAACGAAAATCAGTGGAACCACCATATTGCCGTACGATAGCAAGTCAAGTTGGGGTCTTATTTTTTGGTCGTACTAAAATGTAAAATAAAGGGTTGGGTGTCTGTACCTTAATTGGCAAGTAGCGATTGACCATCGAGCTCAAATCAATCTCGTCACCGTCAACGGTGTACAATAATTCTCCATTTCCATTGTTTTCTGCACATAATCGACAGATAGCGGAGTCATAGAGCGACACTTCCACCATTTTTTTTTCCTTTTAGGATAAAAATGGAACGGTGCGTTCTGACGGAGCCCCCGAGAAACAGGCTAAAGAACAGAGAGTGAGAGAGAGAGAGAAAAGATAGGCATGTCCCAAGCATGTTTGCCGGCGTGGCCGGCGCGATCTCGATAGATTTTTGTCGAATTAAATCGAAAAAAGCCATTTTGGAAAATGATAAAACACACATTTTACATCGAGTTACTGTATTATTGCTGAAAACTTTTATTTTATCCATAAATATATCGAAAAAATGTCTTATTCTCTTTTGGCAAATGTAAATAGGAAATATTTCGCAATTTCAACCAACGAGCCTCCGTTAAGAACAATTTTTGACAAATTAACATTTAGTACTCATTTTCTCGTCTTTTACGATTTTTTCTGTTCAAACATTTTTTCTAGAAAATCGTGGAAAGTAGAGAATTACGTTTTTACCGACCGTAGATACGACCTTGAGGTTTGGGTTGAATTTAGGGTGAACGTGTGTGCGACATGGAAGGCAAACAGGTCGGTCCAGCACATAAATTTTAATATTTTGAGCAATGACGTCACTTGCTTTTTCGTAGCAGCGTAGCAGCTCCGGTTTGTGGATCGCTCTCGTCTGTGCTCTCGTGTTATTTTTACAAATTTTAACAAAGGTGAATTTCTCACGATGTATTATATTACGAATTACTAATCTTTGTGAATTCAAGTTTTTTCTATTACGCGGTAATTAAATTACAGAATTGAAGAAACAAGTACTTTGCTATTAATATACTTACAATTTGAAG
>JABSMR010017393.1:0-10235 GCA_018902295.1 Dusona sp. PSUC_FEM 10030013
ACGCGGTCACGCCAACCTCTCTCTCTCTCGCTCTGACTCTCTCTCCCCGTCCCTCGTTTTATTTCTTTTTCCTCTATTCCTCTTTCTCTTCTTTTTCTGTAACTCTCTTGGTTAGCGTAGGCACGCGCGCGCGCACGTAGTCAAAACGGAATTCATTTTTTTTCTCCTCTTGTTCATTTTTTCTTCTTCTTTTCCGCTCTCTGCCAAGCGACCACGAACACCGAGGAGTAGCCCTCTCTCACTCTCTCACATCGTTCGTAAGCTCACCGCTAGTTTTATCCTTCGCGGCACGTTTCCATTTGCCCTCTTTCACAGCGACCGCGAAGCCGCAATCCCTCATCTTTCCGTACATTTGCTCGATTCGCATTAAGGGTGGAACGTTAACTTTGGCACACGTGCATGTACATTGTACCGATATACAGAGATATATGGGAGCTTTGATAACAGTAACTATATTTAGAAGAAAGAATACGTGGTAATTTGGACCCTCAGTTTATTTTTCGTTTATTTTACTAACAATAGCGGACCTTGACAAATTACACAATCGAATAATCATATATAAGCGTTTAAGAATAAACTGAGATAATAATAGTAATAAAAGCATTACTTTTATGATGTTTATTATTTTGCTTCATATAAAAAAAATAAGTATTCTTTTCCGAAGCCATGCTGCTATAAATACGATTCAATGTTTTGCGTCTAAATTTATTGCTGAATACAAAGCCGTTGTAGGATAAGATAAATAATCGAATCTTTTTCCTTTAATTGGTAATTCTTCGGTTATAAAAAGGAAAATAACCATCTCCCTAACGAACAAAATTAAAAGTACACATTAAAAGTAATAACCGATATCTCGGTTATCCTAAAATATCACTGGCATCCGGTTTGTCTGACCCGTATTTATAATTTAATTGAAGATAGCAGTGACAAATTAAATTTTAAGAAGCATAAAATAAATTCCATGCAGGAAGCTTTTCAACCTTATCAAAAAAAGTTTCTCAATACAAAATTGTTTCAGAAAATTTACGTTTGTACCGATCACGAAGAATTGAATTTTTTCCTTTATATTTCTTACTCTCGCACGTGATGTAAAAACAATTGATATTCGACGAAACATATTCTCATACATGATGGAGGCTGTGACGGGCAAAAGATTCACGGAAATCGGATTTTTTTGCGGTCATGAAAAAGGAGAGGATCCCGGTGGGAATATTCAGGTACAGGGTGGGAGGGGGTGAGAAGGTGGAACGAAGGCGGCAAGGAGAGATCGCGAAGCTCGCGGAAAAATGAGATACGATGGAGCAGCTGAGCGTAAAATAGTCTCGTGTCCCCCAGCGAGAGAGCGTATACTTTGCCACCAGGCGCACTACGTTTTCCCTATATACTAGTACAACTTCTATATACACTCTTGTATATAGGTATATTGATATATATATATAAACATATATATGTATATATTCCGCCGACGAGTAGAACGAGAGAAGACCGCGGGGTTTCTTCCCTGCACACCGATATTAGCTCTCAACCGTGGAACGCAACCCTGTCTTCCTTCTCGCGTTCGCGCTCTCCGCATAAAAATATATACCAATGTATAATGTATATGTATAAACATATACATATATAGATATCGGCGAATCCACAGCTGTCCTTTATTGAATGCGAAAGATATACCGTCACAAGAAACCTCCCATCGCGACCTCTCTTTTCGGGCTACAGTATGGACTCTCGTACAAATCCAAAATCCATTAAAACTGCAAACTCTTCTAAACTGGAATTAACCTTTTCTCAATTACTCAAATGTATACTTCATCATTTTCAAATGGAGATGAAGCAATCTTTAAGAAAAATTGATACCAAAAAAATCGATATAATTAAAGGAATAACCGCCTACAGTGGTTGATATTTATTTTGGAATTTTTTAAACGTTTCGGGAAACTTCAAAAACTGTTCACTAGCAACTCCAAAAAACTTCGCTTTACAGTGAACGAGTTAATTGTAATGTCGTCACAGATCAATCAAAAATATACATTTTAATTATATAATACAATTTTTTTTCTCAAAATTTCTCCTCGATCGGATCAACTTATTTATTAACTCTTTTCAACTTACGAAAGGATCCTCATGGGTATTTGATTTAAGGGGGTTCGACTGTATCTCCACGTGCTACATAAACCGAACTGAGAAATTATATTTTCTTCGACGACCCTGCTCTATTATATATGTGCATCTGACACATATACAGAAATGTCTATAGATACATAAATGTCTAAAGATACATAACGCTATAACGCATTACCAGCTTTACTACGCACACATTTCAATTCATCGTTCCCGTTGCAAATAAACATTCGTATTCGAACTTCATTGATGTCGACATCAGCATAGATATGACGGATGTCGAAACTGACACGCGATATCTCGAGATTGAACCAGGCTCGATCGTATGCGCTTTATATGATTGTAGGTGTAAGAAGAAAAACGAAAACTACGTGAAGAAGAAAATTCCGGAGCAGAAAAAATAGAGGATCCCTGTAATCCAACTCGGTGCCAAGCGCCGTCGGGGATGGTTTCGGAAAATGAGCAGGGTAAAGTGAGAAACTCCGAGGCTTCCGACGATTCCCGCAGGGGTGGTTGCTCTCTCTGTGTTGTTTTCTCTTTCTCTCTCTGTATCTCAGAGAATCAAAGAGAGAGAGAGAGAGAAAGTGGAGAGTTTTTGAGAAGGGAACTATACGGAGAGCGAGAACCGTAAGAAGAGTACGAGACGAAGTGAAAGCGTCAGGTGGTGGGTTATATGGACGTGCGGGAGTGAGAAGCGTAAGATAAGCACGAAAGAGTGAGATAGAGGGATGATGGTTGTAGGTGAAATGAGGGAGAGCATATAGTTTTATAAAGAAAGAGGAAGGGGCGACGCAGTAAGAGGAAGAGCATAAGAGTGAGAGAACGAGTGTGTATAAAAGTGAGAGAGAAAGAAGGAGAAATAGAGAAAGAAAGAGATGAGAGCTTTCTCGTAGGCACGAGTCAGGAATAGGGGCAACAACGGAAATAGAGGCTCCGAAGGCAAGAGAGAGGCACCGCGTCTTGCCTCGTCTTGATCAATACAGCCACGGCCTACTATAGGTAACGTTTTCGCTGGTTCCCTTACTACCCCCGCACATCATCCCACCGCTACACTCTATACATATAAACATATACCCGTATACATACTCGGAACACACGTATACATATAAATACATATATATAAAGGCACCCGAGCTGCTATGTCTCGCCGTTCCTCCTCTCTTCTCTTTCGTCGATATATGTACAAACCTACTAACACTGTCTCTCCCTCTTTCCCTCCTGCCCCCCGCCCCCCGACCCGTCTCTTACTCTCCTTCACTCATTCTTCTCTGTGACGGGGTTGGTTTGCTATAGATCTGTCTCTTATTCGAACCAACACGCCTCGGTTTCATCTTCTCATTCCATCTCCTTTCATTCCGATCCCCCTCTCGTGACTCTTTCCCCCGCCCGACGCAGGGTTGGTCCCGAAAGGAGAGTATACACGCGGCAAGACTACCGGGAGAGAAGCGAAAGCGGCAACCTACCCCACGGGACGTGGACGAACGAGCTTTACCAACACCAACCAACAACTGGTAAAGGAGTCGGGGGGGCCAATGCCAACACCGTACACCCAATCCCCTTCCTACTCCTTCATCCTCGTACAGACACCACCAGCATCACAAGGATCTTCTCTCTCTACCTTTGCCGCCATCAGGAATAGAGACTCTTTTCTCAATGAATGTTACACACTATACGCATTTTGTGACGATTCGAACTCTACGTCAACGTGATACCAGAGATTGGATACAAAGGTTTGTTAGCAAAGTGCGTAAGAAACGGAAACATAACGACGATGCAGTATAGAAAATAAAATAAAAGTCATGACCTAGTTTGTATATTGTGAAAATAAACATTGGAATGAAAATAGACAATATGAGATACGGTAACAATTGCTAATTATTTTGATCATAGAAATGTTCAGTGTAAATAAATTCTAATCAGAAAGTAATTTAATTGTAAACAAAATAGAATCCGAAGATTTATTTTTTTCGAACTATATATTTTAGTGAAAATTTCGACATCTTTCTCTTACCCTGTTAATCGTGCATATGTTTTAATTTGAGGATTAATTTCTATACGTACATGTAATGTACAAATTATATTGAGAGACAAAAAAAGAACAAAGAAATACATATACGACAAGAGCAGCATAAAAAGTTGTCTTTTTCTACCTCTAAAAAATCAACCCCTGCATTTGAAAGCTGGCAACGAGCTAGAAAAGAAGAATACTCTCGTCGACTGAGATACGAACACCCCCATCGTAGGCGGGTCTTGCAGAATTTGTATACGATTGCCCGTGACATAGGTGTACACTATTTTTTCACAGAGAAAGAGGAAGACGAAACATAGAAGTACGAATACCGGTGTAGCAAAGGCGTGTTTCCGTGACGAATAGTCTGCATGTCCTCAGCTTCAGCAGAGAGAAGATAGACTATCTTTATATATGTGTATATATAGACACGCACACATATGTACGTGTATATGTATATCTGCTATGCGCGAATCGCGCTCGTGTAAACGTATTTCGGGGGCGACAAGACTACCGACACGAGTGTGTCTCGGCTCAACGGATAGGTAAGTAGGCGCCGCGCGACGCTCCCAAGCCCGGATATTCTCTCTGCGTTGCATCTCGTACTCTCACTCCCCTTATATAGCCCATATATAGCTCCTCGACACTCTGTCGTATATACTGCACAGAACAGCCTTTCTCAAAGCTCGTGTGTATGTTACACCACCACCGCCCTCTCCCTGCCCGTTCTCTTCCCCCTGTTCCCCCTGTTCTACCAACCGCCTCTAGTCGCCCGTCTCACTCAGTCATATGGAGAGCGGGAAGAAGCGGCGAACTCTCGACTGTAAACCCTATCTGTCTCTCTAGAGCACACAAAAAGCATTCTAGGATGCGAGATATTCCGTAAGGAGCCTCTCCATGCACGTGTGCTATACGACGGAAATCTTGTCTCGAATTCGCAATCATTACAATCACATATATACATGCGTGTTTTTGCGGAGATGTGTGTGTGCGCGCGTGTGTGAGTGTGAGTGCTGTTGCATTGCGTCACTTTGCACAGTCTGCTTTAATCAAATACGTCAAGGGCTCCTTCGATTTGATGAGTTTAACTAATCAAACTAAAAATTTTAGACCTTTCTTGAGCCATTTTGAATAATCAAGTGACAAGCATGTTGAAATGAAAATGATAATATTCTATTTTTTTATTCATTAATAAACTTCCACATGAAAAGTGACACATATTGTCAAAAACAACATCTAAATCAAATAAGACTTAAACAAATGGAAAAGTTGTTGAGTTACGAAAGTCTAATTCGAATCATATAAATCAATTACACACACTCTATCGAATCAATTATTCAGTACCGCATTGGGTACAGTATTGACGTTTATAATTATCACCGTAAAAAGGATTTCACCAACGACCGCTTTAGTGATGGTATAAGAAGGACGGGTTAACGAAAAAAAGACCTCCAACCAAACGATAATTGTTAGCAACGAGTGTATATATAAGACGTGATAGGTTCGCGTGTCTTTCGTTCACCGAGGCTCTCTCTTTACGATGGCAGACGCTGTAGTACTTCGCGAGCCGCAAAAATTAACAGTTAAACAATGGAATCCCGTTATATAGCCATTAGTCTGGCAAACCGAGGTAGAAATAATTAGGCAGCGCGGATGGTTTTGGACGCCTCTCTACACCCCTCCCTCCCTTTCTCTTTCTCTCTTTCTCTCTTTCCTCATCCGGCCAACCCGGTTACACCGACGAACGAACATGAAAGGAGCGGTTGTGCTTTCCCAGACACTCCATACCAGCAGGCACTTCGCGACTGTTATACCCTCTACCTCCTTCTACTCTATGCTACTCAACCTTCTCTCCTGAACCAACGGCCCTACATATATATTTATGTACATACATACATGTGTGTATATATATGTGTGTGTGTGTGTGTGTGTGTGTGTGTGTAACCGACATCACCGTGTTCTGCTGCCTGACTCTCTGACTCTTTATGGTCTTTTAATTAGAGCCACTTTGTGAAACGAGGGAGAGAGAGAGAGAACGCGTGCGCGAAAGAAGCTTGAAATCCATCCCCTTCTTCGGCAGTCACAATTTGCGCCATTCCCTCATTCTGCTCAAGACGTAAGGAGCCGCGGAAATACCGACGTGAAACTTCTTTAATTTGCCCGATTAATCAGCAGGACGCGAGAAACCCCGAGTGCACAAGCATCGTTATATTACGAATTCATGCTAAACGAGACCATCCAACAGATATTAGCACCATTCGAATGCAAAATTAGTGAATATATATTCATTCTCAAAATTAATTGTAAATGTGAAAAAAAAAAAAATCTTTCAAATATTGTAGTTGGGCATCGAATGAGCAGAAAAATCTACTTATTCGAACTTGTTATTGAAACAACGTCATATTGGATGTAATAAAAAATTCAATTATTACGACATTAGCCCAACTGATGGAAAATCGGAAAAGTTTCATTTGTTTACGATTTGTCTTCATTACTTTGTCACAGAGGGAGATCAAATATATTACTATTTTTTTTCTCCTATCGAATATACCATCCCTCACCGTATCTCTTGAACTTTCTGGGCTGCATAGCGACGTACGTAGTATAGATGGCGAGTCTCTTCGGTAACCACGAGCTTTTTATCGGCTTTTATTTCTCCCGTGTGTATAAGAGGGAATCGTGTCTATGGTGATTTATCGATACGGTCGTCGTGTGGTGTCCGTTATATATATACATCGATATAGGTACCGTCGCGGCGAGACCGCGCGTTCGCGTACACGGTATTCGAGAATGTGCGATGATGAAAAAAAAAAAAAGTTGGAGGGAAAGAAAAAAACGACTTTGGACGCCAAAAGTTGGTTTTGCCCCGGAGAGCGAAGGGATTGATAACGAGAATCCGATCGGTTTCGCGTTCTCGGCAAAACTCTTCCTACCTCGCAATGTGTATACCGACGACCATAGACAACGCTGCTGACGACGAGGAGGATTCTGGGTACGAGCCAGAGGAGCTCACATAATGCGACCGCAAAATTTTTCCTTCTCTGCCTAGATGAAAAGACGATTGAGTATATTGTCCCGATTATCTTCGTTGTCGGTATCGTATATACTACAGTATTTTCGTATCATCATCGTAATCATTATTTTACCCTCCAACAATAAAAAAAAATATTGAATAGACCGCGTAAAACTTTATTTTTTCTCGTAATTCGCGCCGAATTTTACCGTTTATGGGATTGAACGATGAAGTGTGGGTAGAGGGAGAGAGGAAGAAATTTTGTACGACCGCAAAATAATATGCGGCTGGCTCGAACCTCGTGTTTTGGCTGATCGGCGGCTGATTACACATGTTCGCGCCCTCTCGGCCGACCGAGCGTGATAAAGCTGCTCTGCCATCCGGTTGGTTTGATACCGCGCGCACGGAAAGGGCAAAAGGCCAGACGCACAGCCTCAATCACCGGACAACCTGCTGCTCGTCTCGCCCCCTCCACTACCATACACTGATTAATCTACCATAATGCTTAGTCATCCGTTTCACAATGGATCATTTACGTATGCGTATAATCTTCGTAATATCTACGAATTTCGTGATCAAAAGGGATCGGGACGTGCGTGGAAAAAGGTCACAATTGTCCAAAACGTGTAAAATTTTCCTTCATAAGAAAAATATATATTTTCACACGAGTAAGCTTCATATCTAGCATTTTAAAGATAAAAATATATTTATTCAATTGAATAAATATGAAAGCCCCAAAAGTACATCTATAGAGGGTAACGACACCAAATAGCGAGGCCATCAAGACTCGGCGATAACCTCGGCTACAACACTTTTCCATTAGCTATTACCCATCTATTCAAAGAATTCGATTCGCACTCCTGCTGTCAAAAATCGTTCAAGTTTACTTCATTTTCAGTACCATAGCTATTTCGAAGAAGTTAAGAAAAATTGTTAATTTTTTCCCAAAGTTTAATAAATAAAGTATGCGATTCATTCTTTTTTTATTTTTATGCCACTGTACATTAGATACCGCCGCTTTTTTAACAGCGAAGAGTGATAAATTATATTTTTCGATAAATTCGATGCATTCGATAAATCATTAACTTTTAGATTGAGGCCGTATTCTTGTCTAGAAGCCCGTTTCGAAGGTGTTTTTTAGGATTTTTTTTTTAATATCGAATCCGCCAGACGAGACACCAACGTTATTTTTTTTAGTCATTTGATTGAAAAATGTACACCTTATAAGCATATGAAGTAGTGGCCTCGTAGAAATTATGTTCGATCGAGTTACGGACGTCCTAATAGACCGAAACCAAAAACCCAAAGATTTTTGTAATCTATAGTAGTAGAGCTTTACTTCCATATAGAATTAATAAATACCAAAATTTTTACAAAACTCCTATCTGTTCAAAAATAGAATATAGATTTTTTGCAATATATTTTCGACTAAAACGAGATGTGTGTAAAATTTAAAGTAAATTTACAAAGTATTGAAAGAATATTCGAAAGATGCGTTCAAAGTTTTCCATAAAGCATCATAAACTACTGCCGCGCAACGATCTTCGAACCGGTATAACGCCCAAAATGTTGTGCATGTTTCTTTCATATTTTAAGGACGCAGTTTCGAAACCGCAAACTATAAAACAAAAATTGAAAAAAAGAATCAATTTTTTGAAAGTTCTAGACTGGAATATGGCCTTGATCATTTATATCCATTGCTCAATTCAAAGAGGATATTATTAGGCATTCTTAGATGATCCTCGAAGATTCCCGAATCCACAAGAGCATTGAATCTTCTTTAGTGATCAACTCCCCATTATTCTGTACGTTTATCGATTCGTGAAATTGTTAAGAAATGAAAAGTCTAAATCCAATCCGAACTGAAAACAAAATTTATAGGAGTTACGCCTTTTTGTGCGCTAGTGTACTCTATACCTGTAGCTGTATAAATTATGAGCAGGTACTTATAGATTATTCCCGAAGCAACCACATCGCGCCATCTCCCTCCCATACCGCTGCTTACATGAATATTCAAGTCTTTTACCTCGTTCAATATGAATGCCGTTGATCTTAGCCTTGCGGCAAGAGTAAGGAGAAGATATAGGTATACAGGATGGATACCGAAAGTGGAAGAGAGAAAGGAAACGGTCCTTAGGAGTATCTTCCCTCGGTCTATTTGCTTTAACGTCACTATGACGCACGCGTATAATCATCATAGTATTTAGACAACATACCGCAGCTGCGCAATCGGCTTCCCTTGCAGAAGAAATTAGTCTCAGTGAGGTGTCTCGCTGAAAGTCTCGACGAGACTCTTTTCGATATTTTACGAAATTCTTTTCGATAATCTTGCCTAAATAATCTGGACTGAATAAAGGCATCAAGCTGCAACTCGACATAGTCGCAAAAATCCTCAACCCACATATTCACACATATTTTCAAATAGTCGAAATTTAATTGTTCAGAAATGTTCAGCTTTCTGTACTTTTTTTTTGTACAAATTTGAACCATTGGTCACAGTCGAATATACCTGTCTTAATACGGCTACTGCAATTTGGCTAGACTTAAGCTTGCCTTTTTACGTTATTCAAACCCTGTTTAAAGACGTCGGAATAATTATAACACAACCAAGTCGGGCCGCGATTAGGCGAAAGTATTAGAGCCTTCATTATTTAAAACATGGCTCTCCCGAAGCAACCCATCGAGGACCTAGTTGGGCTTCACTAGAGTTGCCCTCATTTAGCAAAGTTGGAATAACTATAATAAAACCAAGTCTGGTCCCGATGAGGCGAAAGTATCGGAGCCTTAACTATTCAAAACATGGTACTCTCAAGGCAACCCGTTGAGGAACTACTCGGGTTTCTCTGGGGCAGCCCATATTCAAAGGAATTGGAAACATTACAACAAAACCCAGTCGAGTCCGAAAAGGGCGAAAGTATCTGAGCCTCGATTATTTAAAACATGACACTGTAGACGCAACCATTTAAGGATCTAGACAGGCTTCAGCAGGGTAATCCCTATCCAAATAATGGGAAATATTATTTCAAATTTTAGTCGGGTCCCGATAAGGCAACACAATTGGGGCCTTATTATTGATGTCGAATTCATTTTTCACAT
>JABSMR010017404.1:0-10232 GCA_018902295.1 Dusona sp. PSUC_FEM 10030013
CATTTTTACAATAAAATATTACAATTACAATTTATTTTTACAATTAAGCTATTGAATTTGATTTATTTCGACAAACGAGTTTTTGAAATCTCGAAATACAATTTTTGCAACTTTCAGTATGTTACGAAATTTTTATTTGAAGAATAATGAAAATATGACAAGGACCTACGAGGCTGGGCAACGAGTCGCTTAACAAGACGTCGGATTTTTATTCAAATATCTGTCACTTCGAATTTGAGACAGATTATCTTTATTAAAAATGAATAGATTTCTAATAATAAATCATTTCGAGAGTCTGAGAATATTGAAGCTAATTATTGAATAAAAGAAAAGATCGTTTTTAAATAATAAATCACTCCGAAAGACTGAAGATATTAAAGCTGATTGTTGAACATAAAACAAAATGGATTTTTAATAATAAATCACTTCAAAAGCTTCACAAATATTTGTGCAACTAGAAAAAGGAAATATACATTCCTAAAAAACGACCATTGTAACATTTTTGTGTATTTGATTTTATTTCGAAGGGCCGGCGGCTTCGATGTCCGAAAAGTCAAATAAGGGACTCAACGGAGTATCAATATGCCAGTGATCATGTCTCTTTCCTCGTAGCTATGGTACGCGACATAAAATCGTATAAGGTGGATAGATGAACAAAACATAGCGAGCACGTATTAACGATGCTGCTGATGTTATTGAAAAAGTGAATCAGGCGGTACAGCACTATAAAAATGTAAAATTCGATACGCACGTGATGCGCCTCGCAAACATTTATTCCTACATGATTTATATATATTTTCTATTTTTTTTGTTGCCACCGCTTTTATATCTTTTTTTTTTCATTCTACTCGTATCGATGGCATACACATACTGTCTTGTATATGTGTGTATCCCAACAGAATGCATATCGAAGTCTGGTTTTTCATGATGCATGTATTACCATAAATTTTATCGAGGCTCGACCCGAATAGAAGACCTGTGCGGATCAGCGGCGGCGAGATATACTCGTGAATCATCGGGCAACGAAAAGCAAATGGAAAAATTTGGATGGCATTGCTCGGATCTTTTTCTTAGCTTATAAAAAGTTGGAAGCTTTTTTTCATGAATTATCATTATTTGATCATTCAATAGTTGGAAGAATCATGAAGCATGTGTATTTGCACTTGAAAAAAGACAGGAATCTTGTCCGCTTTCGGACAGAAAAACCCACTAAAAGGAATCCCGTCTATCCCCGAATTAATTAAGCTTTTCGTTACGCGCAATTGGCTCCAAGTCGATGTCCTAAACACGATGGCAGATACTATTGTGTTGTGTGTGCGGACAACCGGATAATTTTCGGTCATTGAATAAGGGACGCTAAAATATACATGGAGAGGTAGAAGGGCGATCGGAAGAGGGCTTTTCCTCATCTAGTGTGACGATCGAAACGGTGGGCTGTTGTGGGTCGTTGGCGCAGACCCGTCAGTTTTGGGGTTATCGCGGGCTTTAGATAGCTCTGGCACATCCCCCATAGAGAGCTGTCTCTCTCTTTCTCTCTCTCTCTGCGCGTCGTCATTTTAGTTGGTATGATTTAGGACAGGCGTACACACACGTACAATACGTCCATGACGGCGACGAAAGGGAGGAATGGTTCTTCGATAGTTCGGACACATATACAAGGACGAGGGTATGTGAACGGTCATGAATTGCGAGACTGTCAGCACTCCGAAGCACGAATCGAGCCCCAATACGCACTGGAACTGGAACTCTGCTGCCTCCTACCATCATCTTTCGGGTGAGGTTTGGTCCAGCGGGCATGCGGAGATGTAAACTGTCAGAGACCACACGCATTCCAATAGCATTGGCGCCATCCTAGAGCTGCATCATTCGTGCCACCAGATCTCCCCACATACATACCGTATATACTCAAAAGTCACCAGCAACCCTATAGTGCCCCATTGTCCAACTGTCGTTACAAAAGGTTCTGCCGGCGATCCGTCCCTTCATTAGCACATTCGCATCTGCGTTATTCACGGTGAACCAAAAGATACTTATGCACAGAAACCCTAAGTACGTACACTCGCACATTCACGGAATATCCAACACAAAGAAACGTACAATTGTTTAGGTTTATCCAAACGTACATTTTCTACGTACACCAACAAGCACCAAGTCTCATTTACACCTATTACGCCTATACACGAGATTGACCTTTGGTTAATGAAAACGAGGTCATGTCAATTCAGGACAAACAGTCAGACGATAGTTTTTCCAAAATATCAATTTTTGAAAAACCACTTTGGGTTACTTTTCCAATAATTACAACCTTTCAGCCTTTTTACTATTTTGCTTTAAGTTTTACACTGTTTGCCTTCTGCCTCATTATTTTGCTTTCATTGCTACATGCTCTTTTTTATCAGTACACAAGAAGTCTTAGCAACCATAATGGCTCATTTGACGTTTCTAAGTACAGTCCCCAGCCACTAATGGCTTTTATTCGGTAAACTACTTCGATCAGTAGCTTTCTCCAGATGCTAGTCCTTAGGTACTTTGGCTGAATGCCGAGGCTGGTGAGCTCCAGAACGATAAATTCGCCGGAAATGTCGCACAACATTTTCTCCCTCCTATACTCACAGTAGCACACGTAAACAGTTTGGAAGACTGGTATTCGCCTTTACTACCTGCGTACTACAGTTTTGAGCTATTGAAGTCAGCATTAGACTTTAAGAAGAAAAAGAGATAACAAGAACAGCCGGAGCTAGAAATGCGCAATGTCTCGTTCTTTTCCACTCTAACCCAAGGACGAAAATCTCTGACACAAAACGTTTCAGAGACAAGAGGGCTAGAAATAATGTAAATATACACGTAGACGTGTCATGGCTTTTGCTTTTTCTAGCGGAAGCCACTACAGCACCAGGTCGATACTCTGCTGGGATGTTACAGTGCCGTTCGACTGCTCTCGATAGAGATTTACTGATACGGAGTGAAAAACGAAAAGGCTGAAAAACGAAGAATGAAAAGGAAAAGAGAAGGAAAAAAAAATAATGTAGGTACTGGCCAGAGCTCTTATCGAGTCTCGTTGCATAGTAGAGTATGGAATTAGCGTACCACGACGAGACCCACCGACCAGACTCCAATCGGATTAAGAAATTAACGGATTAAGTCCGCGCTCACCGGAGCTACTCCACGAAGAATCGTTACATCAAATTAGCTTCGTTTCTCCTCCCTCTCTTCTATAACCCCTTACTTCGTGACTTTTAATTTTATTGTTTCTAATTCACTTTGCAAATGTAACCAATGTTCCAATTGCTCTACTCGGACGACTCAACGTTTTTGTTCCGTGACATTTTATGGCTAACTGACGTACGACTGTCTTGAAAAATCGCTCGATCGATTCTTCGAACGTCCCTAAGAAAGAACAAATATCGTCAGAAAGTTTCGTCATAGAACCCAAAAGTCATCAAGCTAGTTGCTCTTTGCGAACGTTCACAATTGGTAATGATACTTGTACAAATAGAAAGTTTCATTTTTCAGCTGCAAATAACGACAGATTTTTTTCACAGCATTTAGAATCAGACGTTCTCGAATACAGGCTTTTGAAAGTTTTGCCAAGTCTGACAACATGAAGAGGAAGTATAAGATAAAAACTCCACAATCCAGAGTGAAAAATGGTGCGAAGGCAATGGTCCAGGTCAGGGGTCGGTAGAACAGTAGTAGTTGCGCGCCTGCCGAAACTCTTCAATGGAGTTTTCGCTTACTCAGCAACAAAAAAGTGTAACAACAGTAGGTACGTATGAGGTGTCGAAAAAGAGTTACGTTCGCTATTTATTTGCAGAAAAACGGTTAATGGGCAAAGTGAAAAATCACCAAGGTATTTATATTTCGAATTTACGATAATTCCAGTGGGATGATAGCATGTAATAGGGTTAAAAATATTGTATAATGCAAATCGTTACAACTTTTGAGAACATATGAATTCGTATAGTTTGGCATTGGGAAGCATCATGGCAGAAGTTAACGAGATGTGTCTATTTCCTTTTTGGAAGGCGTTTTGTGGCATATCCGGGTAATTAGAATTTCCCTAATGCACACGATACGTCAAAATGCGTGGTATCCCACGAGAATTGGGTAAAGTAGAAAGGGGGCGTTGATGATGGTGGTGGTTGAGCTAAAGTTAAATACCAGAGTGTAGAGAGGCAAAGTCAGAGGGATGGAAATATACGAGCGACGGCAGAGGCCATACAGCAGTGGCGGCACAACCAGCAAGGGTAGTATACACAACCATAAATCTGTGTGAGCAGGCAGTGAACTGGCGTCAATGGTGCTTTGCCGATGACCGAGAGAGCGTGGGCGCGCGCAGGGTTGCAGAGTGCCATCCAGGAGAAGGAGACGATGAAAAGGGGGTAGAGCGTGGTGCAGTCCACGCAGCGACGCAGAGAGCGAGAGTGTGAGAAAGAGAGACAGAACATCAGTTGGAAGTAGGTATACCAACTGTATACGCGCGCATGTATATAGTCGTGAAAAGAGGCAAAACAGGGCCCTGAGTGAAACGGAGAAATAACGCAGGCCATGAGGACAGAGGAGTCCTGGTTGGTAAAGAGAGAGGTAGCTTCAATGATTGAATATGGAAAGGAGTGGTTAAGCAGGAAGAGCAGTGTAGGAAGTAGAAAAGGGGGTTGGAAATCGCTGGAACAGGATCAGCCAAGGGACTGCTGTCCATCGGTAGTTCTTCGAGCTAGCGTCAATAGTGCGGAATCGTTCTCGGCCACTAGTGAAGGTATCATGGTTGGTACCTACGCAGCGGATTCTACCACTGTTCCTCCTGCTGCTGTTCGACTCAGTACATCTACATCTATCCTCGTCGCTTTTATGCCACTGAACACCGCAGAGTTAAACGGAATACAGATATACACTTCTGCCATCCGAATATATGCATATTCAGGACTTGTTATATCAGCGATATGGCGAGACGGAGGCGCGGCATGATGTGTTCTGCTTTCTCTGTCCCTCTCTCTATTGCGGAATAGAATCCTGGCGGGTCCGGAGATACGAGGGGATAGTCGGTGACGGACTGCCGGACATCCGACCAGTTACCCCGTGCTCTAGCTCTACACGACGTCGCCGGCGACCGCTCTCTCGTCACTTCCTCTTGCACAACCCTCTCCACTACCTACCTAACCACTATACAACCGTAACAACAGTTCGGTTGATACTGACGCTGGTGCTGCATGCTGTTTGCAATTCTCCAAGCTGTCATCGAGGTCCTACAAAATTCTACCCTCGCCACTTCAATTTTCACCACTTTTATCATCAACCATTTTCTTGGGTCCATTAATCCGGTTATCTTTTCTCCATTCAGCCCCGAAATTCCTTAGTGCAATGATCTTAAAAGGCTTAGATCGACAGACAGAAAACACCCTATATCGTTCTCTATCTGTTTTAGACTCGTCCTTGTCTACCTGTCCCTGTTATTTGATTGACCGGATACTTCCTTCCGTAACATGATTGGATCACGATGGAAAACCACCCATTCCAGGACTCAGATGATGACGACGACAACCACGACAACTGTGATCGCGCTGAAATATATCTCGTCACGTGAACAGTGGGAGTGGCGTTGTAGCGAGCGAAGAGAACCAATGCCACTAACTCGAAGCCGAATATTCTATGGACACGGCGTACGTATCGTTTCTTCCGTTAAATTAATGCTGGTAGATAAGACACGTCACGCCAACAACAATGACAATATAACGATGATATTCTCTCGAAAATAGAGCCAATATGTTTTGACAGGCATCGATTCGTGCCAACGTCGAGCCGCATTATCTAGGTATTAGCTTTGCTACTAAATGTTTTATAGTCTGTAGTCTAAAGCATTGTGAAAAAATTAACCTAATGTTAAAGCTAGTTTATTGCTAGAGAATAAACTAACTTCCATCCACAAATGAGCCGGACAATGATGATATAAAGCATGAAAAACGTTCAATAATAAGGAAAAATGGTTGAAAATTTACGACCAAATATTTTCAAACACGCTGAAAAATGGTACACAAGATACTGAAAATAAATCAGACGATAATTCCACGTTTTAATCCTTCGCAGCTACAAATCTTTGGCAGCAACTCATTATGCCGGGTAATAAAACAAGATTGATCAAATAACCAGTTCAACTTCATCGCAATACCTATGTTGAACATCCAGTTATTCCATCGGAGAATAAGGGCGATAGATATTGGAAGTATATATATTTTTTTCCTGTTGAATGGTAAAGCGATGAAGAGCTATCGAGCTCCGTTAGTAACGGTATTTCGAAGAATAGCTGAACAGTAAAGTTCAATTGCCTCGTTGAGCGAAGCGGGAGATATTTACGGAAACTCACATTATACCTTAATCGTCAAAGCCCCAGGGCAACTGGATTTGATTGGAGAGTAATAGCGACAGATCCGTATGACGACTACGTTTCAAGCCAGTCAGATCGTTTAAACTATTTCCCTCTTTTTCTCCATGTACCCAATCGCAGATATATATCTATCGAACTATCCGTAAATATTGTGAGTTTGCCGTAGTACGTATATCCTCAACGTACTATGACGGGGTCGTCAGGGATGTCCAATAATAATAATAGAGAAATCACAGCTTTAAAAGAGTTCAGAGTTCCTATATTTCCTCATATTTTTCCAAGTTCTTTTTAATTGTTTGCCCGCTTCTATAACCGTTTGCCAACCTTCAGCCAAAGTCGACGAAGTACTTACACGTCGTTGGTGATGGGATTCACGAAGCGTAATGAAGCAGCGAAGTTGCCAATGTAATCTAATCGATCCACGAAGAGAGGATATTATCCCTCAGAGGTAGAGTGTGCTTCTAAAAAACGACTCTCTATCTCCCCTGAATATTGCAACACGATATTGACCGTTAAGCGATTCATTCATTGTCTCCTCTCCACCTTTCTACCCTTCCGATTCCTCTTGCTGCTCTCATGAATTCATGCTTCCCATCCGGATGAGAAACAAAAGCAATCGAAACACTGTATAGGGTGTACCCCCGTGCGGACGGTCTATATTGCGTGCGGAACTTATGTTGGCAGTATTTACCATCTGCGATAGAACACCCTGTATATATTTGCATCGATATAAATCCCGTTAGCGCGAGTGGAATAGATGGCGCGAGGTGGAAAAAAAAAGAAACAACAATACGGCCATGAGGGGTGCGGTCCTAGTGGGAACCAGGGTGGATGGGTACTACTGAACGCCAGCGTGGTTACTGCCTCGCAATTCACCATACCTATGCATACCGGGGGGTAACTAGTTTCCGGTTGCAAGGTATTGTCCGTTCGGAACAAGGTTAAAGGGAATAGAAAAGAGGGCGATTCACTAAAAGCGATCCACATACCTCGTTACTGACCACCGGCGTTTACCAATATCGAACGAACCCAAAATTTACGGTTAGGCCTACACACTCGAACATTTGCCAATGGCAACACCATCAGACGTGTACATTCCACGATCGAAGCTGACGGACATCCGAAGGACGAAGCGGCAAAAGTGCTTTCATTCGATTTCTCTACCTTCCTGTCTGGTCTCACACCGTAAGACCCAGTTGACCTGTTGTATTTTCCGCTATGGCGTGCTTCCAAAACTTTTCATTTCACCTTCACAAAGAGACCTTACCATCATACCGAGAGTTCAACTACCGAGCTATGTTAGTATCGGAGAATGAAGCAAGGTCGTTTGACTAGAAAACTACTCAAACATCTCTGTTTGTCTGACGTTCGTAAAATAGCTTTGTACTCACCCAGTCATTTCTGTACTTTAAAGCGCTCATCGGCACTGCCAAGTATATCCGACTTCCAATGCACCAATGAGCATTCCGACTCTGGTATCTCCTTTACTTTGTGATTGCGCAAAAGGTAATTCACTATTGGCTCCTACATCGCATTTCCTCTGAATTGTATACCCGCGCATAAAGTATCCGTTTCTTTCTACCCGTTGCTAAATTCCGTGATTCCTAAACATACACACCGAATACAGCCGAATGGAATTCCCTAAACTTTAGTGATTATAAAATTATTCATCAGGAATACATTCGGCTCCAATGCACACTAATTCTCAAAATGACTGGATTATATTTGGCCATTTACCATTTTCGAAAATACAGAGACCCGGACGAATTCTTTTGCTCACATTTTGACAAGCTGTAACCTCTTGACATCACCTAATCACTTGGCTACTAAGTGATGTTGCTACAAAGAAAAATGAAGTGAAGTTTCGTTATCACTTCGCAGTGCTTCACATTTAAACTTGGCAACCTACAATTGGAAGATTCACAGCCAGACATCTATTGTCCTTTCCACTCGGTTCTGAAAACTTCGTCTGAGGGTTAACCACGTGGCAATAGCTACGTGACGTCTTTGGTTATTCTGTTCGTGTTAGCGGAACAGAATTTTTTGCCAGACTTCTTCACCAGAGAATCCTACAGACGGGAAAACGCACCAGGCTGAGGTTTTTCAGTAGAAATATCGTTTCTGGTCTCGCATTAATTTCTTTTTCCATGGATGGGGTCGATGTGACATCCGCAGAAACAATTGGAAAATCACGTCGTGTGCGATCGTGGGGTTGCTTGCGCGTCACCTGCGATTTGATGCGGTGTATTTGATAACGTTGCTAAACCGTAACGTAGAATCGTGTATTCTCGTGTATATAGTCCCGATGAGATTGGATATAGAATAGTCAGGACCGACTGAATAAAGCACACGTTGGACTATTGGCGAGCTAACTCTGTTTGTAACATGCACAACTTCTGTAGATCGGTTTGTTGGTCGCTTCCCGATTGTTCCCGGTGCATTGCTATCCGGCGTGCATTTATTTCTCCCCTTCCCCATTCCTTCTATTTCATTCCCATTGGCATTTTCCAATGGATCGCGGTGCTGTTGGGATTGTTGGGATAGACGAGTGCGCTTCTCCTGTGACCGACACGTCAATCCTTCCGTGAAATAAAATGATTCATTTTCGTAAAGCTTCCACGAACCAAACAGCATCTCTGTGTATACACTGTATACGAAGAGCTGAGGATTTCGTTACTGGCCTGACGCATGGTTAAAGGTTTCGTAGATATCCTTTTTTTTTCATTCAACTCATCCTAAATTCGATCTCTTTTACTCGAGTGATTTCGTCGCGCTCTCCTCTTCCACTGCTTCTGACGCACTTCTCTGTCTGCCTGTCTTTCTCTCTCTCGGCCTGGTTGAACTTTTATTCGTCGCTATCCATCTGTGGGCTAAATTCATGGATCGAAGGCTGCCTGTACTGTTGCCGATATCACGCAATCTTTTTTCATATCAGATCATTGTGTTTTTTCCTTCCAATCCTCCTACTTGATTGATTCGGTTACGTTCTTGTGTACGACCACCTGATACAATTTCAATTTATGCGACCACATTCAGGGTATACTCCGTGTGGTAGTTCACTAAGCTTTCTACATTCAATCGGTACCTGATTCCTTTTTCGATATGCTACTTTTTTCAATCAGAAACTCTATGATGCAAGCTTCGCTACCCATGTATAATGAAATTCAGATATTGACATGAAAAAATCAAATATTCTAGAAAAATCAATGAGAAATGTTCGTAGCCATTTAAAACACATGGTATTTCAGAAAATTTCGAATTTTAGACTTTTTTCCCATTCATTTCCCGATTTCTTCGAATTGGCGAATACTATGAATATTGAAAAACAATTCCGGATTTTCTTTCGGTAAACCACAACTGTTGAACTTGAAGAAAGAGGTTCAAAAATTTTACCATGAGTTACTATCTGTAGTGAAATTTCTTACTACTATCAGTCTTTATGCGTCATTCTCGTGTGCAGTACAACGATCCTTCTCGTTACAGCTCTACTCCTATGAACTCCATTCTTGAAAGGCCTCTGCTCGACAATATATAACATATGTACAATGCAATATGTCTACTTTTGTGACATCTCTAATCTTAAATATCAGGTTGGACATGTATAGAGTAAAGTCGTTCTATTTATATAGTCTAGCTCAGGCGCGCGCTGTACGGCTTTGGCTACAGAAAGCTCCGTAGTCCAAATGTCATGTGTGTCAAAAATAAAAACATAACCAAACAAACTTACACCAGGGGTTTTTTGATAAGAAGGTTCACGTAATTTCATTCAATAGATTGTCTTTTTTTAATGTATTTTCATTATTCTCTCGTGAAGTTTTTGACAAAGCAATTTATATAAATTAAACAAATATGA
>JABSMR010017405.1:0-17914 GCA_018902295.1 Dusona sp. PSUC_FEM 10030013
GAAAAAAAAAAAAAAAAATCAAAAAAATAATAAAAGTATTTAAAAAAAAGGACAAAAAATGAATTTCGCTAAGAAGAAATTCATCTTCGAGGCACTTGTGAAGATGAAAAAAAAATCAATAACTCTTATTCTAATCATTAAAAATGGTCTGATCAACAAAGGATTTTCTACTTTATCGCCTAGCGTTGTTTTGTTTTAACGGAAACTAAAAATAATAGTATACTTTTGTGCGGTTTTTATGGCATGATTCGTAGTTGTCTTGGGGATGTTATGTTTGGAAGGAAAACACAAAGATGAGAGAAACGGTTGGAAGGTTCTCAACGAGAGAGGATAAGGCGATGTTGGTCTAAGTACGTTAACAGTTCAGGGAACGATTTTGGGAAGGACCCCCGGGCTGAGACTGGTTCACCACAGCATTTTTAAGTCTAGGGTACGAACCCCCATCCGGTTCTTGGATCCGGTGTAGGGGATAAATAGATATCGAGAGACAGAGAGAGAGAAAGAGAGAAGGGGTCGTCGCCTGGCAGTTCAAGGGATATACATACAGACGGAACATTGCCGGCGCGAGAGGGTCGAGGGAGAGAAGTTAGCGAGCGAGAACGCGGAAATGGAAAGAGCTTACATATAGAGGAGAGAAGTGAACGGAGAAGCGAGATGGCGCGAGTTAACCTAACCTCAAAATTCCAGCATCAATTCTGGAGCTCCATCTAGCGTGTTCCACCTACCCGGGGTGCAATTAGGAACAACCCCTCCTGTTCTCTATATTCTCTGGGTTTTCCATCCTCACTTTCCTCCCGGAGTATTCACTCCCGCGCTCCCCGCCGCGCAACTCCCTTCGTCCACCGTCGAACTCGCGTGTGTTGGGACCACGTGATCCAGTAACTACACTCTTCTTTTTAGCGAGGTGGAGAAGCTCTAGCGTCCCGGCTGCTGGCGACGTCGAAAGGGGGTTGGTGGGTGGTGAGTCGCGACGGGCTTCTGCTCTCCTCTAGTCGGCAAGAGAGGAGAATACCATGTTCTCCCGTCGTCATGGCTACCATGGGGGTGGTTATACTTGAAGGGTTATCCCGTAGTACAGTCATTGCTAAATTGTGAAAACTATTGGCCCACTCCCATCGCAAATCCCCGAAATAAATGAAGGACAACACAAACCCTTCCGAGTCACCAACAAAAGAATACTCTTTGCTACGCTTTTATCATTAGACTCGAGCGAGCTTTTTCTTTCCTCCACCTCTATGCTCTGTCCTAACCACCTTTTAAACGTATAAGGCGGTTGACGTCGGATTTCACAACCTTTCATCCGTTGTTTATAAAGATATACCTTCGTGTATATTTTTTTTTTTACTGGTATTTGATTTTCTTTTCTTCATGGATTTCTTTCTGTATCTTCGACATTCGATATATCCTGCGAATAATAGACACAGCATAGCTGTTAGGGTCATTTTTTTTATTCATACATTTTGCACGCGAAAGATTTCTATGACTTTATTGATAAATTAATATTAATCCGAAGCAAAAATCTTGCTTTTAAATTTGTTTTATGTATGCCGGTATTAAAACCCTGCAACGAATATTACTCTTGCGATTATACTTCGTTCGATTTTACGATTCAAGTCATTTGACTAATAATCCACAATCATTGGACTCGCTCCGTCTCCGTTTCTCATCGCGCTTTCACTCTTCTGTGCTACCGCGTTCACTCGCATATACTTTCATAAACCAAATCAAATAAGCGTCATTAAATCTCATAATATTGAACGGAGGGAGATTTATCTAATATACAATTTTTTTCTTATTGTTTCTTCAATCATTTGCATATAACTTCTGCGAACTGCATTCGATTGATTTAAATACATTCATTACTCTTGGTTTTATAAGCCTTCAAAAATGCTTCAGCAATATATGTAAACAGCACACATTCAAACAAGAGAAAGTTTATGCGTTGATCACAATTCTGTTGAATATTTTTTTTTCTCAAATATAAAAACTAATAAATCGGTTCTTGTCTATCGATCATTTGTCTTGGAGTCTAAATCATTTATTCGTTTCAATTCATTCGTATCACTTAGATGTAATCATTGAAATTGGCGATCTTGATTTACGATTAATTAAGATTCAACCACAGGTTACTTCACGTTTTTAATGGAATTTTGTCTCAACCTGGGCTTTGACTCGTTTATAATTTAAAAAAATGTTTTACAATAAAAATCAAAATAAACAAATGATAATGCCTCCCATAATAATACCACTTATATCACGGGTTTACTCATAGAAACGTGCAATTACTTTCAGTCACGTGACAAGTCAGCATCAGAACATCTTTATATTCATCATTATTTATTATCCAGTAACAGCAATTGTGAGCCTAATGTAAAAATTTTATAACAAATTACCTTGAGTGCCCGCTCAACATACATATCTATTTTTTTAATATAAATTTTGGCGAAGAGTGTTATTTTATATCTGCTAGTCATTGGCAGTGTTGCTGTCCCGGACGATTTATCGTTCCCCATGCAGTTTTCGTCACCACTCGAATCTGAAAAAATGCAGAAAAACTTGAACCTCGTACACCGGACGAAAAAATGAAGATTAAAATAATTGTTCTTTTCCAAACGATACTTTTGAATCTGAACGGAAAAAGGGTCAAGAAAACTTGATTTATTTGATTGGAAATGAATACACGGGATGCTCGTACCAAAGTCATTTACAAGAGCGAAAAAATATAGTTTTTCGAACTCCTCAAAAATTTTTTTTAGACTTTTTGAGCTAACTCCCCAAAAATATGATCTCAAGATACGAGTTACGATGTTCCAAATAATTCTCTCGATTGAAAGGGTGCATGAGACTTCTGTTGATTTTTTCGTTCGTTTCCACTTGATGAGTAGCTGACGCGGGAACTTATCTCAAACGGCAGGACGCAGACCACGCTGAAAATGCGCTGCGACCGGTGCTCTAAGCTCGTTAGAATTACAAGGCCACGCGCTAAGGTACGGAGGATGTGGAGTTGTCAACACTCAACGGACCGAATTCGCTAACGCGCTGAACCTACTCGGACGCCTGGAGCACAAGCCACAATCTAATCATGGCATGCCGCATTCACATCCTCCATTTTGCCTCGAACCGTAGACAATTCTATCGTGTTCTTCGTGTTACACTCTACTGGACAATTCTGCGGGAGAAACTTGTTTAACGCTATCATTATTTCTCGACATTTTATTCGTTCGAGCATGTTACAATGCTATGACGAGTTAAAAACCAAATATAGTTTCCCATTCGAAAGGATATGCAAATATATTGGAAACAAAAATCTAAATGCAAATTATCTCTCGTTGAAAAATCTTTCGGATTGTTAAGTTAACGGACAAATTAATATTTCCAATAAATAATAAGAACATGGGTTTCGGTACGATTTCCAATCATACATCAAAGATATTGGCAGAACATCGATTTTAGATTTCTTTTTCTCATTATTAAAATAGCTGATGAGCAAGTTTAATAATATCGCAATGAATTATTGGTTTCGATGTAAAGAATCGGCGCAACGAGCCATACAGTTATGGCTGTGGTTTCGAAATGAATTACCAGCAAATATTATATACTTTTTTCATTTAAATGAAGACCAACGATTGTTGGAACGTCAACAACCTTGAAAGTGTGTGATATTCTTTCCAATGTAGCTATTTTATAGGTGAAATGAAAATGAATACCGAAAAAGAAATTCAACACAAAGAGCACGGACGCTGACCTACAAACTGTTACTAAAGTACACGGAGCGCTTTCCGAAAATTCATTTTTCTTTATTGAGGATGGTAGAAGAGAGGATAAAAAAAAACGTATTAAAAACATAAAAAAATAAAGATCTTTATGATAAACAGAATGTGAACAATGGTATATAACTCTATAGTATGTAAGGTGCGGGCATTCACACAAGGGTATATGCGTGACGCGTATTGTCTGTAGTATAGTTAAGCTACATAGGCACGGATACGAGCAGCAGGGTAGTTAGAAGATCTAGATGATATTATCTCGAGTTGGGTTGTTCGTTGGAGTATCTACGCAACGAGGCAAGGGATCCCCTTCTCTTTCGTTCGCCTAGTCAGCGAAGGCGGAGTCTAGCCGTTTCCCCGCGTTCGTGGCTAACATAGCATTAGGTAAGCTTTTCGTTTTATTGATTTTTCGAAAAAGCGCAAGCGCGCCCGGAGCTGTTGCCCTCCGCCACTATCACCTACGAGAGCGAGCGTCGTGGCGAAAAGCAACCCCCAGCGAAGCCTCATTCTTCCCCACCTTACCTCCAAACTTTCCATCCCTTCTACTGCACCCTTCCCTCGGCATATATATACAACCAAACGTACACGACTACACGTTCGGTTCTATACAAGTTTCGAGCTCCAGCCATCATTTTTTACGCCAAAAATTTGAATGATTCCGGGATTAAACTACTCGGAGTGGGAGAGACGCTCTGATTTTTTCCTCCTATCATCCTTGTATCCTTGATCCACCGATTCTCGTGCTCTTGGAGAGATTAATTATCGATACAAAAAGGGTAGTCGCAGCATCCATTTATTGGCGACCTCCCGATGGAACTGAAAAATTTTTGCGAGAAAAGGTAGAGAATGGTAGATCAATTATTTGTTCGACAATACGTGAACGTACGATTTTGTAATAGGGGATATAACTTGACCTTGACGAAACTATACATTTCGATGAATCGATTATTTGACAATATAATTCATGTGTTAGGGGGAATTTTTTGTTTACAATATCATTTGGTAGATTTGTCTTCGAACTTTACGTTAATAGAAAAAAAAAATAATAATAATTCGATCGTCATTTTTCTATTTCTATGAATGAAAATATTGTTTGGTTGTTAATAGAATAACAACTTGTATCTAACGAATAAATGACAGGTTCAAGACCAGTGGTCGTTAGAATTAAGAAAAACTTTTTTCATTTGCATTACAAGCACTTTCACGTAAATCGAATGTTTATTGTGTATTTTATTTAACTTAAATATTTTTTCTTTGAGATATTCTTTAGAAGCAGTTGAAAAAAAAGTCAAATAATATAAAACTACTGAAAATGACGGGCACATTATATTTCCGCATTTACTGTAGGTCTCATTTTAAAAGAAGATCTTTTCAATAATCGTATTCATAAAAAGCTCGTGACCATTAAACCCGTTGATGAGCCTGAAAAAGTTAAAAACTTCTATGGTAAAGAATCTTAATCCAATGATCATTCTAAACGACAAATATCAAGTAGACCAAGATGTATGTGTGTATGTAATGGTCGGATGAGGTTCAATGACATTCCGGATTTGCTGTACGACTAGGAGATGCGAGAGAGGGAGAGAGCTCACGACGAAGCTAGCACTCTCGGAGTTGCAAACATTCATTATTGCGGCTACATCAGTCGTGTTTTCGTAGTTTCTGAACGTAGGCCCTCATTGGAAATAGTATCAGCGGCCTCCGACGCATTCAGACAGGGTCCACCAATACCCTCGCAGTTTCCAAATCTCTGAACTTTCAACCCTTTCTCCTCCAGTATCCTTCCCTGCCCTGCTGCACCGCGTCTGTTAGCCCGCGGCGTCTCATTTCGTCATCGGCTTTGTACCCATTTGCCCGGCCGGTTCTAGGTACCCAGGGATCCAGAAACAACCAACCGTCGCCCCCACCTCGTCCTCCAACGCTGCCATCGCTAACGATTGGTCCGAAAACTCGGTATACAAAGTGCCTGGGCTTGGTGTTGCCCAAAATCATCGGGCTGCTGAGCGCCCCGTTCCAAAGCTGCACACATCTACACACCTCGATATGTTTTCTATGTGTTTATGTCCCTTATACCTGGTCCTGTGTTAACAGTACTACAAATTCACCGAATTCAAATAAAGCTCCATCGATCTAATTCTTACAATATTATTTCCACTATATACAAAAAATAGCCGTGAAAAATAATGTAAGCTAGAAAACATGTACAAAAACCTTAAAATATAACAATTTTTTTCATCTGCATAAATATTTTTAAATTATTATCCTCACCAATAATACTTGAAGATCAGAATAAATAATCATTTAGCACTCGAAAATATATGGAAAATATGTAAATGTAACTCAGAAAAAAGAACTTTAAGTATCGGACTTTGCAGTGGACTAAAATTCTAAGAAAACTAAAATAGCGCGAGTTGAAATGACTTTCGAATAAATAATGAATCAGCGAGGAAACGAGTACTCGGATTGAGTACGCCTGAAATTGGACAAGCCTGTATATTTGGGCGTGCATCCATTTGTATGGGTATGCGAAGGGAATTTGTGGACTTTCGGTATCCACGATGGGGAGAACCTGATGCAACTGGTGCAGGCCTTGCGCTATGAATTACGAGATCGGGGTATTCGAGAGCCCGACGACGAAGACGTACTGCAGGAATCCGATTGAGGATATCAATGCGGTTATTGGCTTAGCGCACTAATCCTCCGTGTTATTACACTATCGTGATTTAACAGCCCCTTATCGTACCATCTTGGCGCGAATTAATCGTGAATGGAACGACCATGAAGCGGTCATAATATTCCCGACAATTTCAAACGTTCCATTAATTAAATTCATTTATATGAATTATTCGTACGAATAAGACATTTTTTGTACATATCAAGTGTATGAGGAGAAAAATGCAATTAAAACAAAAATGTTGGTGCTCCATTTCCCGGAATCTAGAAGAAACTTCATAAACCTTATGTAGAATCGTCGAAATTTACAAAACATAGAAAAAAAACCTAAACAAAGTTGAAACTCAAAGTGTATCGAACTCGAGGATGTTGAGAATTTAGAAAAAAAATATAAATAAAGCTGGCGGGAGTCGAGGAACCGGCTAGCGTAAACAAGTCCTTCGCGGGCAGTCTCCCTGTTAGGAGAATGAGCGGCGGACAACGCGTCTGAATTCATTTATTTCATATTATAGTTCCTTTCGCATTGTGAATGCTTCTCTGTTTCTCTCTAAATAAATGTTCATTTTTCAATTGACCAATATTTATGACAAACCCTTTATTTCCATCATTGTCAATCTAACGCACGAAAATAAATAAGAAACAGCAGATTTCCGGTAAAATGGGACTGTCTGGCCTGATGCAATAACAGCGAGAAAATGCGTGCGGCGGACTTCTCGTGGTGGGAGAAGATAAAAGAAGGCCAGGTTTTTTTGCGGTTGAAAGGGTCGCGTCGTCCCATTATGCTGATGCAACGACTGGAGAATTTTGCACGTGTATTGTACGAGGTAATTCGTGGCGAATAAAAGTGTAATGAAGGACAACGAGAAAAGACAGAGAAGAGAAAAAAATGCATATAATTATCCAAAGATAAATCTCCGAAGATCTGACAAAAAAAAGTAAATAAAGATCTAAAAAGTTGAGAAAAAAAAAAAAAGACTTGACTTTTCAAACTTTTCAAATAATTAACCAAGAAAAAATGATTGTGCAGAAGGAGAGGGCAGTAAAAGAGGAAAAAAACAACTAAATAACCGAGAAAAAAGAAAAAAATATATTTTAACGGAGAAAGACCATGAAGAAAGAGGCGTGTCTATAAAATTACATCTCGACCATGTTCAATAATCTCGGGGAGTTAAATAACGCGATATTTTGCAGTTGCTCTATATCCATAAATACGATGAAAAAAAAAAAAAGAAAAATACAGAAAATAATAATGTGTACGTACGTTGCGCAATGATTTCCAATAGGCGCCACCTCGCCGTCTCTCTGGATAACAGAGTAACGCGTTCATTGGACATAAAAAAATGCGAAAAAAGGGTGGATTAAAAAAATCGAAAGGCGAAAAAAAAATTGTAATGGCGTGCGGGAAAACGTGATACGAAAATTGCGTATCACAATTCCGCGTTCCACGAGAGTGAGAGACGAGAACGACGACGACGAAAGTGATCGATTAATCGATAGTCACAGGGACATATCGCTATTATCATTATTTTCATTTGTTTGCTCTGTTATGTTTGCTTTTTTCCACCCGATCGTGTCAATCTCGATAACACGATGGTACGATTGATGACGTTTCGCAAATTTATTGAGTGTATCCTCCCGTCACCAACAACACCATTTCGTTGAATCTTTTTCCACTCTCCATGGGGAGGGGGAGCTCTCTCCAACCCCTCCCCCTCCATGCATTTTTTTAACGTTCCTCTATCGTCGACTCTCGCTGTTCTACATTTCAACGTTTTTTCACGATGTCCACGTTTTGCCACACCACGTGTCCTACCCTGTTATACACTTTTTGACCCTCGTTTCACTAATTGCTACGATGTATTTTTCAATTACTTCCGAGTTAAGGTTTGTTATTTTTCTACCCTTAATTCTCATTACTTTCGTTCAACTTGACTCGTGTATGAATATTTTTTAACACATTTTCACATAACATATTTTTTTTAACATATTTTTTAACACAATTCTTTTTTGTATTTAAAGAATTATCAAACGAATCCAAGTGTGTTATTACTTTTAAAAAAAAGTTGGGTCGATTTAATTCAAAGAAATATTCGTTTTATAATAAATAATGAATTGAAAAAAAACTCACGTTTGCATATCGAAGGACTTTCGTCGGAGTTGTCGCCGCAGTCGTCACTTCCGTCGCACACCCAAGGCATCGGCTTGCATTTTCCATTAGCGCATGGAAATTGGCGCAATGGACAGGCGCTTTGAGCTGCAAATGAAAATCCACCGATAAAATATAACGATTCGAGAGTTTCCTCGATGCAGTTTTCATTCAATTATTTTCCTTTCATATTTCATTATTTTCTTTCTCTTTTCCACCAATACTCCAAAAGTCCTATTTCCATAACCAAAAGCTATCTACCAATCTTCTTTGCTACCACATTTCGTCTCTTTTTTAAGTCATTTTCTTTGAGTCAATATTTTGCGCAACGTCGAATTTTTAGGTCAGCTTCATTATCTTACGAAACCGTGCAATTTCTACGCAATTTTTTTATTTTTTATTCTCATGTAAAATAACACAATGTTGGAGCGCTAAATCTTTTCGTAAATTCTGTACGCCAGTGAGAAATTCTTCTTTGCCGACAGCTAGTGGGATATTTTCTTTGAGAATAAGAAGTTAACTTCGAGAATCCTTTTAGTGTCGCCATCTGGTTCAAAGGAGACAGTCAATATCCTCAATCCCTAAACGCGCGCTATTTTACAATTTTATAACAACAAATTTTAAAAACATGAAAATAACTGCGATCCACGAAATAGGCGGTAATATGTAGATTCAATTGTGATTCTGTGCACAAAAGTCATTGCCGAATGCAATCTATTTAACTAAAAAAAAAAATGATTGTCATATTTTTCCCCAAAAAAATGTCGATTTTTATTCTAAATAATTGCCAAGTTGTAATACGTCTGAATTTAAATTTGTCTATGCAAGATATTTATCATTCACTTGTTTTCGACTCTCGAATCTTTGAGGAAAAAAAACAAACAAATAGCTTGTGTCGTATGAATACATTATTGACAAATGTAGTTTGACCCTTAAACCGAATTTTACGGTATAGCAGAGTGCTCATTCAAATTTGATCTTCTCTAGTATAAATATTCATCGAAACATCGATCACATACGCGTACGTGCATACGTGTACGCGTGAAGAAGAGTGATCAAAACTAAATATATATGTATAATTTACAAGTGCGATGTTTGACAAACACATGACTACGTCCCATCCATTCTAGGCGGCGTTATAGGAACGAGGCTCAGGGTTTTTATTCGGTGCATACGATACTCGTTAATCTATTGCGCGTTAGATCAACAAACACGAAACGAGCTTGTGTAACGAATCTATGTGATATATATCTTTTTTTTATCTGATCGTTCTGGAAAGAGAGAAAGGGAGAGTAAGAAAAAGTACAACAAAAAAGTGTAGATACCAGAAAGTCAGAAAGAGCGTGCGTGTCTATCGAAGACACAATTTATTTCTCGTTGGCGTTAAAGCTATTCTCGAAAGTGTGGCGATAAGGGATAGAGTCGTTTTTTCTTCCGGTGGTGCGTGCCATCTGTCTCTCTATTTCCTTTCTGGCTCTGAGCTCCTCTCCCTCGCCAATAGTACAAGGGAAAAACTCCAGTTAGGAAAGTCTCGCTGGCCCAATCCTCCCTCGCGCGCGTTCATTTTACTGCCCCAATGCACAAAAAACGGGAGAAACAGAAGGAGGGAAAAACGCGGGTTCTCTGTTTCGTCTCTCCCTTTATTCTTGCTCCCATGCGTTCCACTGGGGCTCTAAAGCGTTTTTCTTTTTTATCTCTACTGTATGAAGAGACGGGGCAGACAATCGGAAATATAGCGAAGAGAATCGAGTCGACGGAGAAGAGTCAATTCAGGAGCTGCGGTTAGTACATGCGCGTAGGAAGAACATATCGGACCAAGAAACACATAACGCAGAAACGAGGCAACAGAAAACAGCGCCCCAAATTAAGTACGACTGGATTCGACACAATTTTTTTTCTTTACACAGCGCGAATCCTTGAATGAACATTGGATCGATTCAGCAACGTGCCTCATATCACGGTTTAATGAAGCTCGACAAACGCTTCATCGACTGGGAATTATTCATGCTCAATGAAAAGCTTCTCATGCTTCAGAAAGTATCCAACGATTCAACTGCAAATCATCTTATCGATCGTTACTTATTCAAACTACTATTCCAGTAGTAGTTTCCCTTTCTAAGGCATTCATACACGTCGTATAGGATAACGTAAATAATCGAGCGACTAACTTTTGTTATTACTGTTATTATTTTTTCCCATTTATTTCATGCCTCTTTAATTCCTATAGATGGCAAATATTATAATTATAAGAATTTTGTAAACCTATTAAATACTAAATATCAACGATTAACGAATTGAATTTCAATTTCAGTCAATCGATTGCTGCGGGACGATTGAAAAAATGTTGGATCAGTACTGGTATTATTATTGTAAATTCCATCACGGTTTATAATTAAATATTTGGATTTCCATGAAAAAGCGAGTATCATCGTCATTTTTACATTAATATTGAACGAGCACGAATCAAAATGAATTTTTACTGGAATTCATATAACAATAAAAGGATATGTATACAAGAATAAATGTGTATATTATGAAAAAAAAAAAACAATCGTTAATGTTTATTTCATTTTCATTGAAGCTTCGAGAATGCCAAGGGTCAAAAACGATAATAGTCAATGAGAGAAATTTACAACGAAATGAAATAACGAATATAAGAAAAAATTGAAAAATGCTGAGTAACCTAAGAATTGAAACGAAACTTAGCATTCTCGTAAAACCGCGTGAATAAATAAGAAACGGGGGTAGCGAAGAGGCGTGGAAAGGCGGCTTTGGTCGACCCCTTCTCGCGCGAAAAACCTCGGCCTGTATTGACAACAATCGAGCTTTTGGCCGAGAACGTGGCCCTCTTAAGCTGTGCACATGCAGGCACACACGCACGCATTATGTAATGTAGAGGAAAAAAAACAAATTCGAAATAATGCGGGTTATAATGCCTCTGTATGATTTATTTTGGGTGTCCTTTTTTTTGTCTTTTTTCTTTTTGACTTTTCTTAGAAAGGATAAATTGGATTCAACTCACCGTCAACGGCGAATCCATCAGTGTTGTGAAGCGTTCCCAGAAGAACGCCGAATACAATGACAATAATAACGAAAGGTGAGAAGGCTCGAAGCAGCCGACACGGATCCCTCGGCCCCATAACCCACCCCCGGACAGCGCGTTTCTCCTGCTTTCCTCACTCTCGCAATCCCCGCTATTATATTCCAATCTTCTTGCTTCGCAGTTTTTTTTCTCGTTTTTTTCCCCCTTACTGCTTGTCCGCGTTTTTTCACCTCACTTTTTCATCCGTATGCGGTAACGTAAATACCGCAAAAAAACACGCACTTCCCTCTTGACCCTATGATACGAAACTCGGTAATCTCGAAAGCTTTTCTCTCATTTAACATAAAGCGTGGAAAAATGTTATTGGTACGCGCGAAACTACCCTCGCATGCAGCTTTCACCAATTTACGCGAACCACCAGGTACTATGTGTATTGATACAAATACATAAATATATATGTATATAAAACGAAGAAAAACGTGTTGTGTATTTTAAATACAATTTTATTTCACCAAAATTTATTTATTATTTATTTATCGTACATAAATCTTCAGTTCAAATTTATTTAGAAATATAAATCGAAGAAAAAAACAGGCGAATTGAAATGTTCTTGCAAGTGTTCTCTTGTCAACGAGTGTACGAATTTGCACGTCCACAACCCTTAGACAATCCAGTTGGTCTACGTTCTTGGTATATTTTTTATTTTTCTTATATTTCTCTTTGATCTGTCGTAAGTTTTCTTTTTTATTACTCGATGTGTCTCGAGCGAGGCTACTTTTCTGTCTCTCGACAGCCGTGTTTCTCTCTCCCGGGCGAGAGAGGAGTCACTGATTCTGACGCACCGAGACATCGCGCCACCTGCGCGCGCATATATTCTAACCATGCTCCACGAGACTCCGCTCCATGGTTTTTTCTTCAACGCCTCTCCTTTTTCCCTCTTTTCCTCATCGCTCTCTCTCTCTCTCTATTTCTCTCTCTTTCGCTCGCGTTTCGCGACGATCGAGAACGAGAGAAACGAGAACTATTATTATTATGTATAAAGATCCCTACCAAGACGCGAAAACACACGCAGAAAACGCCAATTGTAATACTTGATATGCGTGTTTAATTTCCTCTTCTGTTTTTATTAGAAGCATGTTAGACGTAACCTCCAAACAAGTCTCTATTTAACAGATCGAGAATGGATTCAGCTGTTTTAAGCTTTCGTTACGTATTTAAAAAATATATATATATATGTACTTTTTTCATTACTATAATGGGGAAAAGAGGCGCGACTGATAAGGGGAAATTGCAGGAGTCGCGCGCAGAGGGGTTGACAAGTGACAAGGTGCTATGGAGACGCCTCGATACCATGACAACCATATGTAACAATTACAACGAGCCCACTGGGTTTTTTCATTATTTTAGGCAAGTACGAAGTGTATATACCAAACAATCGATGCAAATATATTTTCCTTTTGTCTTCAGTTCAAAATGGAAGACTAATATAACCTCAAAATTCCGAATCAATTCACGAACTCCGTGTGTCAATTGACGATAATATTTTGATGCATAAAAAAAATGGCGATTGCGACTTGCGAACATATGATCGGTAGTTCAAAACACATGCGCGGAGGAGTTTTTTGTTTGTTTTGTTGTTTCGAATGAGAGTGCGTGGACTTTGAGTGTCCTTCCGCATTTCAAAATGTAAGATTTTTACAATAATAAATCATTCTTTCAGAGGATTCCTTTGAATATGATTGTCTATGTCAAAAAATAGCGAAATTTGCATAATTGAAAAGCGAAAAGTGTAAGGATATTTCAAGCGAGATGGAAATTAATCCTTTGAGTATAATCCTCGTTAAGAGTGACAGCAAAGGAGACAGAATGTTATTTCGATATCCATTCAGTCCAAACAATGAAAGAGACTCGAACCAGTGCACGAAACGAAAAAATCCGTATTCCTTGACCATCGCTGAAGATCTGTTGCAGGTATGATACGTCATAATAGTAACTGTTGAAACTCACAATAATAAAATTGAAAAAAAGTAATAATCGAAATATAAGCTATTAAACGATCTAATATTATCATAAAAAATTCACAATTCAAAATACCTATATAAATTATTCATTATTATTTATAATGATGGTAAAAAAAAAAATTTCAGTCTTTGCCGTTCCCAACTTCGAACATAACTAATGGTAATTTGACTGGCTTACCGGACGAAGTACTGTCAACGTTATTTGCTGTCAAACTTGAATTGTGCGAAGCAAAATTTGAGTTGAAAGTGAACAATGTCAGATTTGTGGGACATCCAACTTTGCTTTATTCGAGAGGCCTCAACGAAGTTAATTCCAGTATGCTCTTCAACGTGGTTTTTGCCTTGCAAGCCCAAGCGGATCAGTCCGTCGTCAAATGTTACTACGATTTGAGCAAAAGGTTATCCAAATTGAAATACATTTACATTTTTAAATAAAAATTTTCTTCCAACAGTACAAATTTACAGATTGGGAATCGCCTTGAGACACGAAGAAAAAAGATGTGGATTTCTCAAAGATGAAATTAAAATTATGGTATTGACGCATGACGAGATTGCCACAAGGTAAATCTAATTTTCTTCCTAAACTTTTTATTTCATTGATTCATCGATTGACATTCATTTGATTCGTTCCGTTACACTTTTCTATGCTATTTATTTGAAAAATGTGCACAGACTTGCAGGTATTGATTCAAACGTTACTTTATTTTTCTAACAAGATCCGGAGAAGAGAGCGACTGCGACGAGTCCCCTTATGAGTTGATACTACAACGAAGTTTGTTGGCAAAAGATCTAAAATCTGCGTTCAACAGTCTTTGCACTTCGGGAGTAATAAACATGATGATAAACAAATGGATACAAGTGAGTTTTTGCTTGCCCCAGAAAGTCCATCAGTCTCATAAGAAAGGTTTTATAATGAATCCTGAGATAATCGACAGGTGAGAAAATTAGAAATTTTCATTCTGTGCTCCCAGTTGTAATGAGAGGTAAAAAAAAATATATGTATTTGCTGTAGGTGTTTGAACAGTTTGCGACCTTATCACGGTTTATTGCTGCTTATCGAACCTCTCGATTTGCTGGATTCGTTGCCAGCCGACTCGTCACCGGCTCTTAGAAGGATGATACAAATGTATAATCCACTCAAGAGTTTACAAACTCTTGCCGCAGATTCCGATCTCTCGTTGTCACAAGTTTTTCAACTTACGGGACATTTGGTTTATTGGGCAAAAGCCACGATAATATATCCACTCTGCGAGAGCAATGTTTACGTCGTTTCACCCGACGCCGTCGTCTCGAATCAACTTTTGGAATCATTCTCCGAACAATTCCCCGGCCTTTGCCTCTTACAAGTATACCAACATATTTATTCATTATACATATCGTTGTTCTATCGTAAAATATTAATACAGCCGTTCACAATTGTTTCAGGTAATTAGCGAATTTTCTTTACCCACTTCGATCAGTCAAAAATTGAATCCCCTCAATCAACCTCAACAACAGTCTCAGCTCGTTAAAATAATTATTTGGTTACTAAAAAATCATTTGCTGCTGCAGTTACACACTTACGTGCAATATATGCCGACCGTTAATGGCCGCAATCCCGTGGTAAGATAACTCAAGTTTATTTGACAAAGTGCCATTATCATTTCCTTCTCTAATGGTATCCGTGCATTGCTTTTAAAAAAACCCATTCCTTCAAGCTATTTTCGTGAAAAATAATTAGAGCGACCTTTGAAGTATCATTTGCGTAAAATGTTGGGATTTTGACAGGAATATCGTCTAGTCAGACTCTCCCAAAATTGACCTCTTAAAGAAAATCGATATTATTTAATCTATTGAAGAAAATTGAATAATTTAGGTCAACAATTGTGTGATTCATATTTTGTTGCAGGAAACGATGAGTCAGGACGGCTCGAGCCCGACGGGTGCGACGGAGAACGACAACAGTTGGAGTTTGAACAACACACCGAAAGGAACGCCAAGCGAATCGAAGGAGGACAACGCGCTTGCGATACGAAAGGACGAGGGATTGTTCGAATACACGTCGGACAGTTTTCCAATACCCTCTGATGACATAATGCTGCTTGACAGACTGTGCAGATTCGGTTATTTTAACGGAGGACATCATCTTGAGGAAATAATGTATCTCGAAAACATACGAAGATCCCAACTGCTTCAGATATTGGACAAATTTCGGGATATTTTAATTACGTGCGAGAACGAGGATCCGGCGATTGCTCTGTTTTACTCGCAACATCCTTTACCGTAGTCAGACATTTTTTTAATTAGACTATTAATTATTTTTTCTATAAATAATATATTGAATTTTTCTCGATCGGAGAATAACAAAAATTGCCATGCCTCAGTCAATTTTTTCATTTCCTACGGAAAGTCTGAATAGAGAATGTTTTTAGCTGGAAACGTATGCTCGAGCCATCCTCAAGTTACGAAGCGTCGCGTAAACAGTTAGCCGTTTGCTTTTCGATAAAAAAAAAAGGATATAAAATGCATATAGTGTGTGCGGGTGTCCCTTAGTCACTTTTTGTTCTCTCTCGCACACGGTCGATAAATATTTCCCGTTACGTTTACGTATTCTCGCTCAGGTTGACACATTCGTATATACAGCTCGTTGCTCCTGGTGCAATTACGAGCTTACACACGCCTCTCTCCTCCTTTTGCCTTCCTGTCCTGCTGCTCGGACAATCGGTCAAGAACAGGCCACGAAAAAGCTTCATTCGCCAGGAAACCGTCCCAGCGAATAATAGTCTTCTCTCAACGAGGATCGGGCACGTTTATATGCTCCCTTTACCAAATTACAAAAACCTTCCGGTGAATCTGTCTTTGAATCTACCCGTGCCCTGAATTATTAATTATCAAACGTTTGAAAGAACCGGTTCACGCGATATTGATTCATTAACTCCGACCCGCACGATGCTCGCATTTAACACCATTGAATATTCTTGTCGAGAATACGAACTTTGTTCCAAATAGAATACAGTGCTGTGCACCTTCTTTCTCAGCGGTATTTTCGGATTTATCGCCATCAATAATAATTCGTCTTATTTGTTCCATTTCCAGGCAAGTATATCCAAGTTTTAAAGATTTATAGCCGCCTAGTCATTTTTAATGTAAATTTCTTATAATATTTCCTATACAAACAAATAATACTAACATTTTTTAAACCTCACACAAAGAAAATAATTAAAAAGAGTAACAAAGAAGTTTTTATCTTCAAATATCACTGAAATTTCGTTTCAAAGCGTGTTTAATTGAACGATCGACACATATTCACAGACTGAACACGAAATAAACATGACGAAAGCTTTGTTTCTAGATTTTTAAAAGTAAATACTTATTTCAAGTGACGAACGGAAAAAGGAAGACAATAACAAACAACAGGATTGAAGAAAAATAAAGCGCACCGTTTGAAATATCGATCGAGAGCCCGCGCGCGGTCGGACTTCCGCGTATCGCGATTAGAAATATAAAAAATACCGCAACACATTGCATGCGGGAGGATCGTCGAGCGAGTTATCGACGTTGACAAATTCTACAATAATTTACACGTTGATAATGGGCTGCGGAACGAGTAACGATGTTCTACCCAAGGATTATTCCTCGGACAGTGAAAAGTCTCAAATTCCTCGGAGTCCAAATTTAAAAAAAGGCAATCATCGTTGTCAAAATTCTTATATGTTCCGATGAATTAGGTATTAATTAATGTTTTTTTTTGTCTTCATTAATTCTCTTATTACAGATTATCCAATAGCGTTTGAAGTTCCGTTCGACGATCTCGAGACCGGGGCGAAGAAGCCTTTACCACAAAAATTGCAGCGCCTTCAGGAACAGCAGAGCCCAGAGCCCGAGGAGACGATGAAAATGCTCCAAAAACGTTTGGCCGAGGCTGACCAAAGAAGACAACAGGTAAATCATATTTTTTATGCATCGCAAAAAAATCGTCGACTATTTTTATAAAGTTTCAAGTAAGCTAATTAATTTTTGTTACCTACAAATTGGCAACTCAAAAACTCTAATTCTCATTTTAGAGCACGAAGAATAATTGATACGTAAGCACGATAAAAATTGAACTTATAGAATTTTCATGAAATAAACCATATTTTTCAGATTTTAATAAGGAGAGTGAACTCGGCACAGCAGTTCCAAATGAAGAATCGTACAGCAAGCAGTGAATAATATTCATCGATGAAATTAACCAAAACAATGATAATAAGCGTGATTTGAAAAATCTTTATAAAAATTGAAAATA
>JABSMR010017416.1:0-10232 GCA_018902295.1 Dusona sp. PSUC_FEM 10030013
ATATTAAAAATTCATTTAAGAATCATTTTTTTAAAATAAATTCTTTAATTTAAAGTTTTATGTTAAATAAATTATTTCATTATACTCTTGAAAAAGCTTTCGGAAAGTATTAGAAAGAGTCTCGGCGAGACTCCAGCAAAGAGTTTAAAAGTGTCTTGGAAACGTACCCATGCGAGACTATCGCGAGACTCTCGCAAGACTCTTTTTTCTGCGCGGGTACCTCAAAAGAATAAGGAATCATTTTAGATCCAGCTTCGATGCTTAACATCTGGAAACGAATTCAAATACCTTGCTATTAGTATATAAGCTTCATCACCTTCCACAAGGTGCCAGGCAGCGTGATGGACGCATGGTGGGAAAGTGCTTAGCGTCCGAACGATTGCAGTTAGCGAAAAGTCGTAATGGATCGAATACTCGAATGTAATAGGTACGGTCAGCATTGCAAGCTTAATCACCCTCACCTATTCAATAAAGTATTCATGAAACGCTTGGAAAATGCACAAGGTCCGTAGTACGATTAATTAACGACCATTAATCGCGCTGATTTGGTGGCATTAATTCGCCCGAGAATAATTGAGATCGGCTGATCGATCGTAGATGTGGGGATAGTGAAAGGTGGCCTCACCACCACCACGCCCCCTAAGACAACCCATTCATTTCCAGTAAGATACCGTACGGTGAGACGATCATCGATTTCGGTGGCGTAGTGACTAAGGAAAATTAAATGATGCAGACCTCGCTGAAGGAGAGTTATTTGTCACAGTCATCGGTGCAAGCCTTCGCCTCTATCTTTCTCTCCGTCGCCTCCCCTTCTTCTCCCTTTGCCCGGAGCTTCCGCATCTAGTGGCCGGTCTATAGCATGGTCTTTCACTCGTGATCCTGGCCCTCTTTTCTCACTCGCATAAGCTGCTCGTTTCGTGATTTGGCCCTTGCTAAAAAGTCGCTATTTATCTTACTACTACTATCCGGCATTTTTATTATACTACTTGTTTGTTGATTGAATCATCTTTCGGATTATTTCATCCTTAGATAACGCAACCTTGGTGAGAATAGACATTTTTCAAAAAAGAAAATAAATTTTGCGTTGTGTGAAAGTAATGGACTAGTTTGAATAAAGGACGCTTTTGCTCCTTCTCTGTATTCGAATGTGTCATTTCGGCGCTTAAGCTAAGGTCGAAGTATTGGAAAAGAAGGAAGATACACCCATTGTAACTCCACACTCTCCCGTCACCAGCCTCCCGCTTACGATAACTTTTGCTGCCCTATGGCCGGGCACAAAGTACGTTTGAATTTATGCTAGACCGAAAATTAACGTTTGACAGATTTGTAGTTATTACGAGGGCGGTAGAGAAAATGCCTCCGCCTCCGGGACTGCAACTGAAGTAGAGCCGATGTAGTTTGGCGCGGATAGCAGAAAAGCGATAGCTGCGCCCGATGGAAAGGGTGTTCAGGAAGAACGTGGCTTCATGCTCATTGTTTCGCTTGCGCACTCCTTTGCTTAGATTTTCCTGTTGCTGCGATATCACGAAAAAAGTAAGGTAACGTAAATATGTAATGAATATTAAAATTATCAAAGTAATCGCTGTCAATCGCGTTTAACACAAAGGATATCTCAGATTGAATTTTTAACTAACTTGGTAAAACTGCCCTTCTGGAGTTCCATTTCCAGTAAAAATGATTTAGGAGTTGTTATTCTTTGGAATTAAGGAAACTTGTTATTTGTTACTTTTGTAATATGCTAGTGATTGTCCAGTAGAGCTGCATTCTGGAAGATTGCTTTTTTGGTAGATCTATAACTGGTAGAGTTGTAAATGTGCTAAAGCAGCTGAGGGTGCAAGGGTAAGACGGAAAGGCAGTTGAGCGTTCATGCTGCCAGAGCATTCAGGCTTCCATGGCAGCGGAAGTGAGCCCATTACTCATTATAACTGCTTGGCGAGCGGTTGAGAGCGAGCGAAAGAGCGAGCGAAAGAGCGAACGAGCGAGAAGTGCCTGTCAGGCATCCATCATCGCGATGAATGGCCTCCCTGCCAATAGCATCCGCCGTCATCGCCAACTTTCAGTATGGCGCAGTCTTACGTGGCGTGCTCTCTCGCTTCCCTCACACCTGTATTCTCAGTCCCTGACAAAACCTTTCACTACCAACCGATTATTTATCTTCGCTTTTTTTCTAAGACTAATGTCTTGAAAAAATAATAAGTTGGTATAAACACACCTAACCGAGATATGAATAGCTGCGAGCCAAGAAATATTGCAAACGGTGTTCTACTTATTTCAACGTTTTGATAAGTGTTGAGAAAAAACAGCGAACACTTTATTCATTTATAAAAACACGAAAGTGTTTTTGAAATTTTAAATTTTTATTTGCACACTCCTTGTATTTTATTCGTTTCCTTGCGAAGCATGTGTGAAATTTCTTACTGCCACCTGTAAGTGTGAATAGTAATATTGTATTTCTATATCAATAGCAAAAATTTTCAAAAAAAAAACTGTTGAAGTTATGTTTGGTATCGATACTCATAAAACATCTGAGCATGCCTGTATCTTTTGTATTTCTCAATTTCTGGAACGTGCTTTTCGACTATATCGAGCTTTCTGCCACAACTTCTTGATCAATCATCGCCCTCTCGGTTTCATCGCGGATCTTGTGTTTCTTACATTGCCTGACTCTAGTTTCTCGTGGTATCTCGGACAAACGAGCAAGGGATGTATCGGAAACTTATTTACGATCCTCGTAAGCCTCGATCATAAGACCTCAGCGAGGATAGTGATATTTCGGCTTCTCCACTTTGTTCGTGTTCTACATTTGGCTTCCTCGTCTCTTCTTATTCGTTTACTCGTCGTTCTCAATATTTTTACTATACATTTATACCAACGACAATGATTGCGTGGGTTTTGGATGCTCAATCGTAATTTCCTGATTTTCGAAATTGATCCCGAAGCTTTTGTGTCACACCACCCTAAAAATATTATTTTATATCAAATCCACTGATGAAAGCGAAGTTTTTTAATGCCGTTGAAGCACAAAAAATAGCTTGAGACCTACGCAGAGCTTAGTAACACAACTCAAAGCAATGAACATATGTATACAACTGTTTTTTGTATTGTTTGTCAACGCAACAACTGATGAACACTGCTGATGATAATTATGGAATAGACATAACATTATTAATAGTATAATAAACATTCATCGCAGTAGAGCGCTATACATTGGATAGACAAGGTACTCAAGTTCTGGGGGGTTGTATATATGAGGAAGTGTATAGTACCATATACAGTCCAGTAGGTGTATCTCCACGCGCGGCCAGTCAGCCAACGAGCCAGCCATAGCCGCACAAGCTCTCAGTTAGGCCGGAGCATATGCCTGCTCGTATCTATGTAACCAGGCAGACAGCTGGAGTGACTCATGGCGGATTACAGTGATTGCTTGTTTATGGTCATTAACATCCTCGTGGTCCCATAACTACTCTCCGACTGCCAGTGTCCTATCCCATCAGTACTGAATTCCAGGAAGCCGGCTAGTGTGTGGTTGTACATTATTCGTGGGGACTAGGTAAACGATAGGGGATTGAGGAAGTTGACGTTTTCCTTGTGTATTGTATCGTTCAGTCAAGGGTGACCTTATAAGGATATACGGTACCGTCTTAGGGTAACATGTATATATATATATAACTCCCTCCGGCGTATTAATTCATGTGAGTTTTTGATTGTCGTAATGGTGGAAATAAAAAACCCATATCTGAAACACGGCTTATTAAAGCCAATCTTTTTACACCTAACGCTTACATTCTATGAGAAATCCTACCGGGAATTCTGTACATTATCGATGTTCGTTTAAGTTTGTCCCCATTTATAACATACTATGCTACCATATTATTTTTTTCCTCCATTTAGGGGAAACCAGCAGTATAGTATTAGGAAGTATGATGATCAATCCATCTTTGAAATCCCCGCATGATCTCATAATATATGTGTACAGTTCGTGAGAGACGCGTGCGATTTTGGCCAATTGCGTGATCGGGCTGCCGAGGTAGGGTAGTCGCTCACTCCACTTGTACTGTAGTAGAGCTAGCGTTTAACGTCGCTGATTGATGAAAACGGGCCTCCTAGAGCAACGGCTGCTGCATGGTCCACCACGAGCAATTATATCCTACTACACGCGCTACGGATCGCCCAACACATAGATCGCGGTGGTTGGAGGCTAGGTCGTTCAATCTGGCGTGCTATGCACTCCTCACTATTCGCTCGCCGCACTCACTCGGTTCCCGTTTGTACCTAACGGCAGTAACACTAATACGAGGATCGAGGATGCGTGACTCTGGTAGTACTGAGTGGGAAAGCTGTTCACTGCACCAATACATTGACCACCCACGACTGGCCCTTCGGCTATGTAGAACCGCTCACCCATACACTCACTCCGTAATATTCAAACCCATACATACGTTCACCGATGACACCATATACAGATGGATAACATAGACAGGAAGGGAGAAGGGGTCGGTGGAGTAACGCATCGTGAACATCGATATCGTCAACCTCCCGACGCCCCTTGATTGCCTCATTGGATCGCATTATGTCGATGCCATTATCATAATTCAAGGATTTTTCAGGGGCACGGCGCCGCAGAGGAGCGCTCGGATATCACCGCTGAACCATCGCATTCCGCAGCAGTGTACGAGAACGCGTTCATAGCGTTGCTGCTGTTGCTGCTGGCTACGATCCTCCGATTGCCACGGGGCTGCTGCTACCCCTCCTTCGCGTTCAACACTACTGTAGAAATTTATGAGCGCATCACTGATCGATCGCGTAAGACCCCACCAACTCTTCACTATATGTTATCGAAAAATTCCGTTATCAGCAGATATTTGTATGAGCCATGCCGTTACGCATATCTAATTTTGGCTTTTCATTTTTATAGAAACAAAATACGACGTGATAAATATCATTATCATGCTTGATTTTATTATGATGATACGAAGATTGTATAAATGTTGATAACTGCATTCTATAATAATTTACAACATTAGGAATCACATGAGACAGAGTAAATAAATTTGAATAACCTAACAATCGTTTGACCAATGTTTTATTTTTGACAGTAGCGATATTTTTCAGGTTTTTGAAAACTTTTATACAAATGGTAACAAATATTCGTTAACTTGTATAGGGGTTGAATATCGACGATGAAAACTTAGAAAATTCTTCTAAGTAACACCTTTTGACACCAGTTACCAGAGTAGGGTGGCAACTGTTATCGAGCTTAATAAAATTCATACCAAGTGTTCCACTTATTTTTATAGATTATCGCATAAAATCGAGAGTTTCCCTGACAAATCAGAAACCATGATCACAAATGAATCTGGCCACGAGACGTTTCTGATATTAAAAACCAAAATAATTTCATATTCAATGAAAGTCATTTGTGCTCAAGATTCGCCAAGACTCTCTCTTTCAAGGTTCACGTGCGGAAAATGTGATAGATATTTCACATACTTTTTTTGTCAATTAAAAACTCACATTCTGACCCTTCGCACAGTACAATCAAAGCTATTCGTAAAACCATAAAGATTTCTTTACTCTAAGCAGATATTCCACCCTCGTCACTGACATAACGTACAGATACGTGTAGACGTGGTTTCAAGTCTGATTATGTATTGGTCTACACTTGCATGCTGTACATGCATCTACGTGATGGAATATACGTGCGTACAACGAGAGGAGTAACGTGGTATAATATGATAATAACGCCCACCGCGGGGTAGATGGGTATAATTGTCGAGCATAACTCAGGGCGGAGCGACCTGAACGTCCGTGATGTACGCCTGGGTAAAGCTTCTCTCGCCAGCTCCCTCTACTCTACGGCCGGCGGGTAAGCACTATAGTATGTTAGGTAAGCTATATATTGGACCGTATGGACACGTGGCTGCCCAACTCCCGGTTTCCCCGGGAGAGGATACACGCGCGAATTGTATATGATACACAGGAAGATCTCCAGAAGTCCCTTCCCATTCGACTCAACCTACCCACTCGAGCTTTCTGCTCAACGTTTCTTCTTAATTTATTGATATAATCAGCTCAGCTTTGTTAAACAGACATAATAAGGCTACCTAGCGTAAGGATTACTTTCTGCGCTTTCGTACCCCTTAAATCTATTGTTACTACTTATACTATGTCCTTCAGAGCAAGACTCTTAATGAGATGATTGGACACTGTTAGCTTAAATGTTCTAAGCATTGTCATGTTTTAATTTCCAGTTGATTAATGTTCTTAACGATTGAACTTAAACCAGTTCCTCATGTAATTTATAGAACGTTGAACTAAACTGTTGCAACGAAACTTTGTGACACTGAATAGCTAGAACATAATATTTCAAATACTAATGATTCAAAATGTCATACCGATTTTGGGTTATTCCTGAATATTATTCTAAATTTAAATATGTCTACGATAACTTTTCATATTTATTTTGTATGTGTAATCTCAAAACATCGATATTTGGGGTCCTTCATTTTGTTTATTTTATACACCTTACGATTAATACTATTCACCATAACTAAATAATCCTCGAGTAAATAGATAAATCTAATACGAGGTATCATCAATGAAGCGAGCATATACTAATCGTTGACAGGGTCAATTGGAAGTGTCACCAGGCTGTGGAGAATAGAGGATATGTGTACATGATACGACGTGCGAAAGCAGTGTGTAACACAGTACGAGTAATAGAACACGGCAAGTATCGTGGTAGAAGGGCGTTTGGGTATCTGTTGGTATTGCCACGGCTAGAGGAGGACGAACCGTAAATAGAGTGAGCAAGGCGGATGCCCGTGAGCAGCAGGAGGACGAGGTGGAGGTAATCACTTGGCAATGCAGTCTCTGTACTGAGAGAGAGAGATAGGAAGGGATAGAGTAGGGTTGATGTTGGTTGTAAGCGTGCGAGGCGCGTGTAGCGAGCGAATACGAGGAGGATGGTTGAGCGAAGGAGAAGGTTGGGGGAAGTGAGTGAAATGGGGAACCATGAAGCGCTTGGGAGGAGAGTGGAGAATAGCCAGGAAGAGAGCTAGAAGCCGACGGCAAGAGGATGAACTGGACCGATGTACAACAGAACCGAGTCGACGTCACATCGGGACAGAAGGGTGTTGGTGAGCCAACCAGGGATGGTGGGTAACGCCAGCACTCTCCTGCTAGCCACTAGCTGGCTGGAACGAAGCCTCGAGTATTAGAGCGATTGACTACCGGACGTAACCCGTACGTGGCGGCCGGTAACACGTGTAACATACTGCCACCATGTATCTCTACTCTGTTCACGTGTTTATGTGTCCCACCAACCCCACGCTCTCCCCACTTGGCCTCTTCTCACACTTGCTCTTGTTCCTCCATACTGGTTATCACATTTGCACGTTCGGAAGACGTGTGCATCTCCACCACATTGTGGGTTGCTTTCACAACCGTCTACTATTATCAACAATGTTGTTGTAGAAAATTATCAAAAGTACGTGATTTTATTTGATTTTTATTCTTATCAAGAGAGAATATAGTAGCACTTAAAAAAAGTTGGGGCCTTGGAGAATTTTCGACAAACGCTACTGGATCATGCGGAAACTATAATGTGAAAAATGATGTTAGATTTATCTGTCATCCCTTAATTTTATTCCTCTGCTCCTCTTTTAATTTAGTTTATATAACAGAAAGCTGATGATTTGTCGAAATTCCATGCAATCCAACAATTCCACTATTCAATCGACGTTTATTAAGGATTCGGCAAACAATTCAAATATTTAAACGAATCAATACAGGTGAACGTCAAATTTAACTAAAAAAGTTTCTTTTCATGGTAGAAGTTCGGAATTATGCAAAAAGACCATTTTCAAATATATTAAATATTTTAATTCGCCTTATCAGAAAGACATGATATAATCGGAATTATAATGTTTGCTCGGCATGAATACCCTATGATCTCAAAGGACACCGCATATGTAGTTGGCATTTATTTGCTTTCGCACTGGTACTGGAGACATCGATTACATAAACTTACCCAAATCTGTCATGTGACTATCCAAAAAACAAGGTTGAACACACCGATTGGAAAAGAATCGAAACAGCGAGCCTTTGTGTTGCACTATCTCATTGTACTTTATATACACAGCAGAATTACAACACTAGTGTCAGACGAAATATCGTTGGATCGGTTGCCGAGAGGTCGGTGCGTCGGTTTACGATAGTACGAACTGTTCATCGTTGTACCCCGTGCATACACATCTGCCTACATGGAAAGAGAAAGAGAGAGAGAGAGAGAGAGAGAGAAAGAGAGCGAGAGAGTTGAGAGTATATAGGGAAAGGTGGAATGTACCGTGTGCTGATTCGTACCAACATTGGTCCTGGGATGGAGAGCCTCATGGAATAAAGCCCCCGGGTGAAACCGATCATGAAATACCGTTCGCGTGGAGCACTATGCTACCGCGGCTACCTATAGGTCCGGCTGTTGTTGCGCCTACGCTTGCAGGTGCTTTATAGTGATGCGACAAAAATGTAAATGCGATATCGCCCAGGATTTCGAGGTATAAATCTGTCGCTAATGTGTGGAACGAGGTATGAGAGTGTGCCTCTCTTCTCTCGCCAACTTTTGTCCGTCTATTCTCTCCCTCTTTTTCGTACAAATCAGGATGAGATATTTAGAATGGTTGATTTCGTAGCAACAGCAGGACGAGATGGGAGTTTAGGGTGGCGAAATGTTGGGTTGAGAAAAGTTATTCCCACTCGTTCGGTTTAGGAACGTTCATTAGGGATTCTCTCTGCTATCTTTTTTCCTCCATTACCACCTTTTCTTTCTCGTTCTCGCGCATTTTTGCGTTCCTGACGACGACGACGACGACGGGTTTCGCCATCGAACGACCCTCGTTGGAACGTACTATAGCGACAGTACGGTATACAGTCTGGATAGTGGGACGTGAGGTCGTACAGGGTGCCATGGAAGAGGGTGACTCTGTTCACTTACCAAGCTATATGTAACGCGAGCGAGAGAGAAAGCCAAGAAGAGCGGTTTTCTTTCATGAAGAGGGGTGAGGGGGATCAATGCGGGGGTGCCGTACGCGATAGATCAACCGGGCGGCAGCGCTCCTTTGAAAAACATCCATAAAACGCAGTAGGGCGGACTCAGCGACAATAAACTCTACATATAAATCTTACCCTGTGACGCCGTGATACGCTGATGGCGAGCACGATAATCTCTGAGAATGCGGGTCTCTTCCCTTCTCTTATATATTATACACATATATACATATACATACACATACAAGGACTCTGTCCTCCCTCTCATTTTCCCGTCAGTTCAGATTCTCTTGTTCATCTACTTGTGCTGTTTTTTCTGATGCTATGCCTCTTTTCCTGTTATTTTACGTTTAGTACTTTTTCTCTTGTCCGTTTTATCTCTGTTTTTTTCTTTCAGTGTGTAAATGTTTCCGGATGTACGTTTTAAACCAGCAAAGTCCATTCTGGGTATGGAAGACCCATATTTTCGAATTTCCATGATGTTAAATTTATTTATTTGTTTATTTGTTAATCTATATCGCTAATAATTTGATCACCCGCTGAAAATTCTAGAATTAGCTATTTTTTAAACTGTTACATTGCTATAGTTACGAAAAAGATGAATGTTGCGGAAATGAAGTTTCTACGAGAGACTCTTCAACGATGAAACAAGATAGCTTCTCACAACTCGCGCTACGCGTATCTCCAGCCGTAATTCACTACCCTTGATCTACTGCACTACCGAGAGTTAACGCAAGCTCATACTTTCTAAATGCCCCCAACGCTTTTCCCTGCATCTAATAACATCGCAGCCGCCCTCCCTTCAGAAATTCAACCGCTTAAGCTTTACAACCATGCACTCGCGTTTCATAGTTCACGTATTTAAGGGTTCGTTAAAACCACCATATTTTTATGTTAAATCAATTTTCCAGAAATAGCTAAAAATTTGGAATAGTATTTTCGACAGGAAATAGAGTAAATTGACACAAAGTATTTGAGGCTCTCATTGACTTGAATATATTGAAGCAACTTTGACTAAGTCAACTTGATATGCATCAATGATTGTTACTACGTTTTCAAGAGATTATTGGTGTCCTTATCGGCTTGGTGGATTTGACGGCGTAAAACGCTAAGAGTTTTAAATTTGGGAATAAGAATTTAGTGAAAAATGAAATGTGAAAGAGAATTTAAAAAGATTGAGAACTCTT
>JABSMR010017427.1:0-10229 GCA_018902295.1 Dusona sp. PSUC_FEM 10030013
ACATACAATTGCATATCATTTTGATGACCCTGAAGTATACTTTAAACGGAAAAAAAAATTTAGAAATTTTCAAAATCCTAGAGTGGTGTTACCCCTTAACCCCATAAGTACAGACACGTTTTTAATCCGGAACCTCATTAGCTGATTCAACTTTGTTATTTTTCTTTACAGCTCAAATCTCCCCAGTAAAATTTCGTCCCAGGTTCATTCCATTCAAACAATCAGTAACAATGATATTTGAATATAAACACAAAAAAAAACAGGTTTTTTGGACTCTGCGTAAATGGAAAACGGTCTTGAATCTTACGTTCTAAAGTTTAAGGGCATGGATCAGTCGGTAATCACCACCGTGAGTGCGAGAGAGATAGCTGCAAATTTTAAAAGTGAAAATTTTCCTCACCGTTCGTCCGATTGGAATAAAAAAAGTCTTGGCCCATTTCTGCCATTTTCCTGCGTGGGCTAAGACTTTTTTTTATTCCGATCAATTAAACGATGTCAAATATTTTCACTTTCGAAAATGCGAAGCGAGCGGGCCGACTGATGCATACCCTTAATATAACGTTGGGGTTTTCTCTCTCTCTCTCTTTCGAAGAGTCTCATTATTTTGCAAAATGAAAATCGATTATGGGGCTGCTTTGGGACGGGACGATTGAAATACCGATTTCGGAAGTGAAATAGTATTGTTTCGTCCCATGATTATAAAAAAAGGGAGTGCGAAGCATAGTTGATGGAAGTTGCTTCAGTTTCGGCCTGCTTGGAGAGACCGGGGATTGAATGCAATGTTAAGCGAAAAGTGAAATTCTTATGAATGACCATAAGAGCTCTTACGTTCAAAACGTACGAGAACTACGTATTATCATTTTTAACTTGATAACATTTTTTTTTCTTATTCGTTATCCCCCCTACTATACATTGCACGGAAGCGGCGAGCGATGGCACCACATAAAATTGCTACATGCTGAGCATGTTATTCTGGCGTTAATTGCTAATTAATAGTTGTAATATCTGCACAGGATTTTATGTTGGTCTCCCTTCCCCTCTCCGCCCTCGCCCACTCACTTACGGAAGCATCATTTTGAGAATAATCTTTGTCCGAAGGATCATTGTCAAGGGCAATGTTTTTTCAATTGCCTTCCCTGTCTGTAATGTTTTACGTTATTTTAAGTAGATGGAATTATACATCGAAAAAATGAAAACAGACTAATAATTTTGCAATAACAAACGGTCATTATTAAATATCTGGAAAGACAAAGACCTCGCATTGCGGTGCCACTTAATGATTCGAATCATAGCGAAAATCTGAGGTCGGAGACGTTTCGAACTTTGTTTTGAAGGTTCAAATTAAAACTTAGAAGTTAGAATAATCGTAAAAAACGACGTTTCAATGTTGAGCTGTAAATCGAGAAATTTTGGTGTGAGTCGATTTGATTCTCAGTTACAAAAATCATCAATTACGAAAAAAATGTTGTTTTGTGTCACAGCTCAGGAATTGGGAATATAGGAATGAAGAAATTGAAAAAATAGCTGAATAGAAATCATGATTTTATATTGTTAAAACTTCCAATAATAGTTATTCCATATTAATAATTGAACAAAATGCACGCCAGCAGAATAAACCAAGTTGCATGGCTCTAAAAATCAATTCAAAGCTCAATCTTTTGACCTTTGAGTTTGTTCTCGTTGAAGTCGATAGAGTTCCAGAATTTGTATTGTCCAAAATCGGAGTCGAACTCGATTTCGCTCTCACCGGGAGCCTTGATGTGCAAATATTGCAGACCTTCCTTGGACGGATCCAATTTGGGCCATTCAATGCCGACGTAGGGGATACTGGAGGAAAGAAAGATCATTATTTTTGAGGTCGTTGAGTAATATCGTTTGAACAGCGCATTTGAAATTAATGGTAGTTTACCCGGTTGTGGCGTAAGATACCCAGAAGTCGAGCAAGTATCTCTGCATGGCCCTGTCGTCAGCCGTTGTTGTTGGATCAACGAAGGGCGATCCTACTACGTAGTACGTGTCGTCTCCATGGGCTACGCCTGCGGTTGCATGGTAAATTTATTTATGAATAACAAATCATCGATTCACTCGTTTTTCTCTTTTTTAAGTAAAAATTAAAACTCTTGTCAACGGTGTCGATATGAAAATTTACTTACCAAAGTTTTGCGTAGTACGGCTCATGGCATCACTGGCACTGTTAGCACCTCTGTACGTGAAGTAATAGTACCAGACCGGGCTCTTATTGATCTTAGCCATCAGTTTGGCAGCTTTAACACCATCGACAATGAAGATTCGATCACCAACCATTTGTATAAGCGGCGCGGTGGTTGTAGTGTCGATGTTCTTTGATCCAAGGTAGTGTTGTCTGATGATTCTCGAAATTTCTACTTGCTTCGACAGGGGAATCGTGTAGTTGTAGTCGAGAAGGAACGGAGCGATGAGTTCCCAGTTGTGGTCGAGTTCCTTCAATAGTACTTTGTCGGCGACGAAGTCTGGCAAAAAACAATTCGTAATAAAAATCTCAAATTACTACAAAGCCTAAATTGGTTGAAAACCGAGTAAATCTTCTTTTGAGAGAAAACTCCCTTTGAAGAAAAGGTCTTACCGGCAGCTGGGTAAAGACCCTCCTCTTGTACGACACCGGTGATCCATGGGAGATCTTGAGCATCGCCGCTGCTTACGATTTCGATTGGTGAACGATCAATGAAGGGAGCGTCACTACCTTTTTCAACAACCGGTCCGAATGGAGTGTACGGATTGTATCCCCATGGCTAAATACAAAAATGTAATATTAATTTAACGTCTCAGACCGTGTATGTTTTTTGACTGGATTTGAAAAATTGACTAGGTTTAAAACCTAAATCTTACCATGAAATCTCCATCGGCTTGAAGAATGCTACGAGCCGGGCGTTCTTGAAGACATTTAACCAATTCGATGTTGTTTTCGCTCGGGCAACCCAGGATGCTTCCAAGTTTCTTGGCCTTCTCGGCGCCGTTTTCGGTCTGGGTCCAGCAGTCGAACGCTGTTCCACTGAAGGATATTCCTCCTGGAAACAGAAAAAATAATTCACATATATCCCATTGAACGGGCGATGATTCATGAGAAAAAATAGGGTTCTTTTACTCACTCGCGAAAAGACCACGGCTCAAAGGAGATAGATAGTGATAGTGAACACTAGCACCACCCGCGCTCAAACCAGTCAACGTTATTTGTTCGGTGTCACCGTTGAAAGCACCGATGTGTTCTTTGACCCACTTGAGAGCAAGGTTCTGATCCTTGAGACCCATGTTACCGGGCACAACTCCGTCACCGGTACTCAGGAATCCTGGAACAATCGTTTATTCGTTTCAATCATGCTTCGTGATTTTTGTAATTAAACTCACCGTAAAAATTTTCATAGTACACTGTAATTTTCATTCAAATGCGACACTTTTTCAGAAAATGAGTCCCAAGTATAGAAAAGAGAACTGCAATATTTCAAATGCATTAATCGATGTTTGAACTCATTTTCGAAATATTTTACTTTACATCAAAATTTTATTAGTTTAGATAAAAATAAGGAAATTTTATTTTATTTTCATTAAAGAAAAATCAAGTTTAATAATAATTCAAAGAATTCCGTTTTGTCCCGTCCCTCCCATGATTTTTGCAATGACAACATACCAACATCGCTTCGGTCCTCAAAAATAAGGTTTTATTCGCTTTTATAGTGCTTGAAATGTAAAAATAAAGAAAATTCGTATTAGCGTACCCAGTGGTCCAAGACGGTAGTCGAAGGTCACAACAATAACATCTCTGTCCATGAGGTAATCGGGTTTGGTCAAGTCTCCAGTGTAGTAGTCGTACTCCATGTGCCATTGGAAAGCTCCACCATGGATCCAAACAATGACGGGTAATTTCTTCGACGACACAATCTCGGGAACGTAAACGTTGAGGTAGAGACAGTCCTCAGCACCCACGACTCTCTCCTTGGGGTGAATCGGTACGTGGGAATATTGAAGACATGACGCGCCAGTTTTCGTCGCTATGAGTTCACCGGTCCATCCCTCGATCGGTTGTGGTGGCTGATCAGGCAGAATACATACAAATTATAAAACCTAATTTGGTTTTTTTTTCTCAAAAAAAGACGAAAATGTAGTTTTTAATTTCTCTATTTGTTAATATTAAAAATTGTGCAACAGTTTGTGGTATATCTATTGTGTGATTTCTTAACAATAATCCGGAAAAAAAATTCACATTTGGTGGTTTTTATGTATGAAAAAAATTTAGCCAGACACGGAAATTTCGCTGTATTTTAAGGATGCAATATTTAGTGTTGTAATCAATTTTTTATTCCAACAAATACTTGTGTTATTGTTTAACTGGATTCTGAGACGGAAATAATAAACGATCGATGTACCTGGAATCTGAGCGATCCAACGGGAGGTTTCGCGTAAGGAATGCCTTCGAAAGCGTAATAGGGCCGTCCGTGTTCCGAATATTTGTACTGTCCCTTGATTCCACCGAGGGAAGTTTCGACGTAGAGTTTTTCGACTCCTGCGAGTACGAACGGAATAAGACAAAACAAGACTAGTAAAAGCCTCATGGTTAATAGGGATTTTTCGTTGGATTTACAATTTGACGAACTGTAAATTCGACTGTGGTGCCTCAGAATTACTTTGCACCGATATTTATACTACTTCCCTATCGTGGATTTGTCTGGATATTGAATGAAATTGCTCCTTGAGGCTATCGTCCTGGGGCTATCATCCCCGACGCGACCAGTATTGATATTACATTATTTTTATGTAATTTTCCGCAAATGACATATTTTTGTCACCACTTATCGGGACGGTATCTCATAGGCCATTGGGTCAATTATGTCCGCGATTACTCGCCAACGAACAATCGACTATTTTACATGCAGTTTTGCAACGCGACAATCTTTTGTTAATCACATTATTAAAAATTAATCTTTTGGTGTTATTCAATGATACAGCTATCTTGTTGTTTCAGACGGTATCGAGGGTGCACGCTGAAATTCAGGCGGGCCTCGAAGCCACTTTCATTACCGACTTAGGATCCGTCAACGGAACAACTTTAAAGAATGTAAGAATTGTTTTCCTCCTTACAGTTAAAAAAGGGATGTTTGCAATTTACCAATGTCGAAGCAACACTTTAACTTGAGCTTGAATAATATTTTTTACAGTTAACTCTGAAGCACTTCTACTTTTATCCCATCAACGATGGAGATGTCATCATTTTTGGAGGGGTCCGAGCGATTTTCACGAAAGCCAAAGAGTCGCCGAAGGGCACTTTCGAAATTTCGCCAAGGACACCTGTTGGAACAGGGCCTCTTCGAGTTGCTCGTGAATCACTTTTTTCCTCGTCGAGGCTCGCAAGCGAATCCACATTCGTGAGTTTCCCGCATCCTCTTTCCTTGCGTTCTGTTAAATGGATAAAGGAAAAAGAATAATTCATTGAATGATTTCAGGATGATTCAAACGGATCTGTGGTTATGGGTTCTCAGCAAAATGATACACAACGATGTTTGTTCCGACGACCAGTAATGCCTTCTAATCGTTCAATTAACAAAGGTAGAATAAGCGATATCATTGAAAGTTCTGAAAAAATTGACGAGAGCCATAAATCCCGGAAAGACAATGATTCCCCGGATATTTACACTATGGAAACGCAGAAAATGCTAGAGCCTGCGACACCTACACCGACAAATAAAAGCGACAGAATTGCGAGTGGATCGCCAAAAAGAGTCACAGAGCTTAAAAAGTCTCCGGAAAATGTAGACCATTCGGTAGGAGATGTTCACGAAATGGAAACGCAGAATATGCTAGAGCCTGCATTGAAAAATAAGAGCGAAAAAATAGTGAGTGGATCATCGAAAAGAGTGAAAGAGCCTGAAAGCTCTTCGAACATCGTAGACTATCCGAGAGATATTTACGACATGGAAACGCAGAATATGCTGGAGTCTGCATTGGAAAATAAGAGCGAAAAAATAGTGAGTGGATCATCGAAAAAAGTCAAAGAGCCTGAAAATTCTTCGAAAAATTCATACCATTCGAATGATATTCACGATATGGAAACACAAGATGTGCTCAATCGTGAACAGTTTCCCGCACCAAAAAAACCAAAACTGGCAAAACCTGCAGAAGTTTTTATCGAAGAAGCGGATGATAGTGTTTACGAAGCGGAAACTCAAGTTCTTTTGGCACCTAAAGAGCGATCCAAAAATCATGAAGATTCATGCACCGACGATGAAAACATCGTTGCTAACAGGTCTACGAAGGAACCCTCCGTAATTGCGGAAACGGACGATGAATCGAGATCCGATGACGAGACTAATGAAGTGTCGCGACAACGGGAAAACAACGTTCTCAGTGATGGAAGCATCACTGACGATGAGAACCAATTTGCGACTTTGTCTTCGGAAATCTTAGCCAGAACGGAGGAAAGGGCTTCCCCAAAGACACCGGCAATTTCATCGGAAGCGAAAAATAAATCAAAACCTGGAACTAACGCAGAGAATAAAAATCTTCCTCGAGCTTCTACAACTGCTCTTATCGTCGACGATGAAATGGACCTCGATCTCGTGCCGACTCAGGTTCTCGGCGTTGTAACTTCCACTCCAATGTCCAGTCGCTTCCTAACTGCTGAGGAAAAGATTGACGAGAGTCAAGTGGTATTGGACGATATAGATATCTATAACGCTTTGACGCAGGCCGCACCGGCAAATGATGCAATCTCGCCCGATTCGAGCACCAAAATCCCGGAGATGGAGGAAGAAAAAAAGGCAAACAATCCGAACAAAGATCCAAATCCTAACGACACGCTGGATAACAATATGGGAAATATTTTTGGACCCGACATAACGAGCGAGGATGAACCGATGGACGAACCAACCCAGCTTATGACGCAAAATCTCGTTGATATTCTTAAACCTACGCAGATCGTCACCCGCGAGACAACACCGTCACCGTCTATTCCAAAAAGTATCCCTAATTCAGAAAACGCGATAAAACCAGAGAAAAAAACAAGTCAGAGCGGCGAAATTCTTGGTTTTGTCGATGGTCGCGCCGTTGGCAGCCTAGGCAAAGTCTCGTCCGCTGCAACGTCGACTTCAGCGTATAAGGATGAAACTCGTCCTGGGAATTCGAAGGAAAAAACTCCCGATCCAGGTATGCGTGCCAAATATATTACATATTAATTAATGTGACACGGAGAGAATTATTTTAAAAAATTACCATGAAATTCGAAAAGACAATTAAATTCACGAAATTCTTGATATTATTATTAAATTAACTTCATAATTAGGAACAAATAAAATTTCTATATTTGTTCCCATATTTCAGCATTTCAAGGTAATTTTTGGCATGAATCTGAGCTTGAAATTGACTCAATAATTATTTCCGTGTAGAAATGCAAAAATATATTAGATAAAAAATGACAAATCGTGAAGTAAAAGTAAACCTCATTCATCAAGCAAATAGCGATCTCACGCTTCCACCGTGTTCCGAGGACGATGACATATTGTTTGGGCTGCCGAAAGTGCGGATAAATGGGACTTTATCGAATCCCGGAAGCCCAGCCTCCTCGGAAACCTCCGACAATGATTTAATTTGGCCGAAAAAATGGGGAAAAGGTGGGAAAATGGGGAGTCGAACAAGGAACAAATTTTCCACGATAAGCACGAGATCGAAAATTGATGAAACTCGCGATGAGGATTCGCCAGTTTTGTCAAGAAAATCTCGGGTAATGGGGAAAAATATGTCGAGCAATCGTATCGGGGAGGACGATGATAATGATTCGGATGAGGACTTGGACTACAACGATTTAAAAAAAATAGCTGACCGTTTATTAGCTTCGGGGAGTACGAACGAGACGAATGTTCGTAGAGCCACTGGATTCTCCGGGTTAAATGTCGAAAAGAGTCTTCCCAACAAACAAATAAAACGTCGTCCTACCCGTAAATTATCCGAAACCCCCTCGTCCCTTACTGTTACAGATCCCAATGAGAGTGATTCCTCGGAGGATGGAAATGGAAGTAGAGTCGTCGTATCGTCTACACGAGAGTCGAGAAAACGTCCTCGTGACTCGACGAAAAACGGCCGTGCGGCAAAAAAAGCTATGAAGAAAGAGACAATTGTCGAAGAGTCGCGAAAAGCCGACGATGTTGTGGGACTGAATGACAGGCTTACACCGGTAATGACTCCGAAACAATATGCCAAAGTACACTTAACGAGATTAAACGAGAGCGAATTTAAGATAAAAAAAGCCGTGGTACCGCAACCTAAAACCGCTACGCCAAAAGTCACAAGACGTACAACTTCGAAAATCGCTAATGATTCTACGTCATCTCCAACGACAGCAACTCGCTCTAGAAGTCGACGATCAGTCGAACCGAATGTATCGCTCGGTAATCAGCATCACAAAGTTTTGTTCACCTGCGTCAAAGATGATGACTATGAAAAAATGGTTGCGAAATTAGGTAAAAATCGATATCACAATATTAGAAAATTCATCATGAAGTGATAATCAATTGAACCAAAGTTATTCAATCAGTGTTTTACAACGTTTTACGTATATATTATCAACCAAAAACTTTATTTGACTATTTCGCATAACGAGAAAAAAAAATGTGTATTTATTTTTGAGAAATCTTTTCTTTAAAGGAGAATTCCCATGACAATCGTCGAAAATTCGTTTGTTTCGATTAATTATTTTTTTTTTAATACTTTGTTTCGTTATTCTATGCAACTTTTTACATATGATATGAAAATTAGATTCTTTGGCTATCGGAACAATCTTTTTTCTTTAATTTTCGTATCTTTTTGATGGTTTTCTATAGCGCTCTAAAGATGTCTCAAAATATCTCACGATTTCGATTCCATTAAGAGCTTAACTTTGACGCGTCGGAAAAAAAAAAATCGAAAGCATATTCAAAACAGACTCATAAAACTAGTCCTTCTACTCCAAATCCGAACAAATTTGAAAAAAATGACACGAGTTTGAAAAAAAAGCTTACAAAACAGCCAAAAACAATTAACTTTCAGCGAATTGGAGGGCTCATTCTAAATAAAGGACTTAAGGATATAACAATAAACACTATGTAGAAAGGTTTTTGAATTGAGACGAATAGTTTTTTTTAAATCGCTGGAACCGATTTCAAAAACATAATTGTGTGAAAATCTTATGAAATTTTTTTGTCCAACTTGCCAAATACCTACCAAGTTTAGTTACCAGTTATCAAAACCCAATAATATAGAAGCATAAAATGGTAATATTAAGTGAAAAAAACGATTTAATATTTAACGTGATTTATCAGTTGCGTGAGTGTGAGTCACGTTTTTTTCGTACATCCTTGATATTTGGAGAAAAAACATTACACCTTCTCTAATGAAAGGAGAATAACATCTGATTTCTATTTTTCTTGAAATATCAAATCTCTTCGAAAAAAAACGTGCAGTAGGATTTTTACGGACCGAACGACTGATAGGTCGCCTTAAAGTTTTTCTCGGATACGTATGAGTCGAAATTCTGTTGAAATAAAATGTTGGATATTCTTGAAAGTAACAACAAGCATTTCAAAACCAATTGTCACAGGTGGAACTGTGGTTTCGAATCCGTCAAAAGCTACGGTCTTGATAACGGACAAGGTTCGACGAACATTTAAATTTTTATGCGCTGTCGCGCAGGGAATTCAGGTCGTTTCCGTAAATTGGTTGGTCGACAGCTTCGATGCCGGCCATTTTCTGGACTGCAATGACTTCATTCTCCAAGATCCGGAGGCGGAAGAGAAGTTTAAATTCAAGCTTGCGAAAAGCTTACACTCCGCGAGAACGAGCAAGCTTTTGAGCGGCTTTACCATCCTAGTTACGCCAAAAGTGAATCAGCCGGAATTTCATGAAATAAAAGGTCTGTATTTAGATCGAAAAAAACTTTTCACATTATTTTAACTCGTGGCTTTTCAAACATTATTCAAATATCATATAAAAATGCGTAGGTATGGTAGAAGCATCCGGTGGACGAGTTCTGGTACGACCGGGTCGATCCTGGTCCGAAAAAACGGTGATAGTGAGTCGAAACGATGACCTCGCTGCAGCAAAAACGATTCTATCAAAATCTCCAAAAGGATTGAAAATCGGCGTTCAATCGACGGAATTTCTACTTACGGGAATACTCCGACAGGAAGTGAATCTCGTCGATCACAAATTGCTTTAAATCTAATGACTCGTTT
>JABSMR010017438.1:0-10228 GCA_018902295.1 Dusona sp. PSUC_FEM 10030013
TATTGCCCGAACGAAATAATTTTGTTAAATACGTCCAACAAAATATTTTAATATTTCAACAAAATTGGGTTTTCAGTGTATCAGTAGCAATAATAAACATTTTCTCCATTGTTTTGTGAATACTACGTTCATTAAAAAATAAAAAATCAGTGTGACTAATGAAAATTGAAAAGACCGGAGGTACTCAATTAATAAATATCATAACAAAAAATGATTAAGTTTAAATTTTGAAGAACTTAGTCCCATGAAATAATTTTGGAGCATTAATCTGTTCTACATGAGTGTTCGATGTGGTTTTATGTGCCTTGGTTACGGGTTTTGGGTGTTTCCGTGTCATAAGAAGACTAATTGAATTATGAAAAAATAGAGCAAGGAGGACGGTTCCCACATTGTTCTTTGTACAGGCCAATTTTAGGAAAGCCTTAGAGTTTCAAGAAATAGTTGTCATACACGCTACCTCTTTTTATTCTAATTACCCCGGTTATGGAACAATACAAAGTAAAAAATTACGTGCTTTGGACTCGCTCAACTTGAGTATATTTTCTTAGTTTATTCAAACCACAATAATATTATCCTCTATTTATTGAGAAGATGAAAAACCATGGAAAAAATTTCTTTTAACTTTTACTCTTTTCTACTAACTTTTAATTTTAATGAAAATATGGCTTTCCGGGTCAGAAAAATCACTTTTCGATTAATTAAATTTACTTTCTTTTCTCCAACTGTCCCACGTAAAATTCGGTGGTTTTTAATAAAGATTGCGACAAATGTACACCGCGATAAAATATTTTTTTTTAATTGGACAAATTTCAATCATTTTCTTCTTCATGCCAAGAAAGATCTAAAGAATTCGAACAAAAACCGATTTAGGAGCGAGTATGATTTATATAAATGTTGCAACGGAAATCTAAATCACAGGACCTACTGGAGAAGAATAAATATATGAACTATATATGCACACGTCTCGTATTCCTCAATCTGTGTGTTGGCTCATTTGAAAGTGGAACACTTCCTTCAAGAGATGTTAATCTTCATATGATCGTCAAAAAGCGTGTAACGCGCGTTTCGCTCAGGCCACGAGGACTGTTAAGCGTGTTAAAAAATGTATATACGTTTTACGATATTCTGTACATACATATATACAAAGCGTGTTGTATGAAATACGACCGAAATGAGCGGAGATCTTTCATGAAATTCCAAGACACAGTTGAGTCTTGCATAATTGAGCGCACAGTGAGAATTATAACGATTATTTCGTTATTCCCAGCTGTAGTTCATAGCTTCATTTGTGTGCAGGATCTCTCTTTCTCTCTCTCTCTCTCTCTCTCTCTCTTTCTCTCTTTTTCTTAAGTATAAATGTTAGCCAAGTATTTTTCTTAACATTTCCAATCGACTTCCGTAAAAGTAAAATGCTTATAATAATAATATGATATTTGAAAGCTATTAATTGAATCATTAAACGTGAACTACATAAAGTAATTGGTGTTAACTATTGTTTTTTCCACTAAAAACCGATATATATTATGAGATAATTTTTGTAAAAAACATTGGTGACATAATGGAAAATAAAACTGTTGATGTTTCGTTCGAAAATTCCAACGTGTCGCGCGATAAAACTGCAATTTAATTTATTTAGTCATCATGTAATATTACTTGGGAATGAACCGTTCGGATTGTGTAACGTCTTAACGGTGTCAGAAATTTCTTCTCAATGTCCAGAGTATTAAGTCCACAAAAATGTTTACCTCGTTAGCATGAATACACTTCCAAGTGTGTATCGCTCGCCTTCGATCGAGAGTTTTTAATAGAAATTTACAAGCGTACACCCAAGTAGTACGAACTTTGGATAATGCAGAAATAATAAGATATCGAGAATCTGTACAGCTCGTCCTAATTGGTTAAAACTTTCAATCTTATAAGGACAAAGAGTGAATTAATTTTATCCCTCGTCATAAATCTTTGTGCGATTTATCTACCTAACGCCCGTCTAACGATTTCAAGGGGCACAACAGGCCGCAAACGATAAACGTTGTATGTACCGCTCGTGCTAAAGTGATCTCGATAAATACTTCGAAGGCACACTAACGTGAATGACGATGGTCAGCATTTTTGTCGCTCTTAACGTTCCGATCGCCCGAGACGGAGTCACCGCGCAAGAGATCGATTATTGAGCTATCAGACATTTCTGAAATCGCTAAATCTCGAGTAAGAGATATCTTGGACTCATTAACGCACTTATGCTTTTACTTTCCTCTATAGATGTACGTATTCTCGAAGTAGTCACGAATTTATCCCAAGCAAATCTCTTTATCCAGTATATGTATATGTATTTTCATGTATATATGTTTTATTCACTAACAATGTTACAATATAATGATAATGGATCATGAGGGTTGGTGACAAGAGGCGTGCATGACAATTAGCGACAAGTCACAACCTCTGAACTATGGGTGCATGTTTCATATCAATGAAAACCTTCAGTTATCTACAACGGGTAGTAGAGCTTGTTGTGCAATATCTCACAAGGACTTGTCAAAAATAAAACAGACAGCTAGAGAGATATTTCTTTTCGGTTTCAAGATGCTCAAACGGTTATCGAAAAATGATTGACCTAATCAAAGTGATATAATGAAAAAAACCGGTATGAGGTACGTTGTGAATGTGTATATTTTTTATTGGGTCAATGTGAATATGCATTCCTTCCTTAATTTAACATTTAATTAATTTACGTTGCAAAATGTGGATGTGACTTTTTTGTATGAACGTTATTTGTTTGGGAAACGCAGTTTCCCAGAACACTTTCTCGTAATTGTTTTAAAATGAACAGCAATTACACGAAGACAATAAAAACTGAAAAATTACTGTTACAGCAATAGAAACGGGAGACAATCTTGAATTTTGTCAAAAAACAACATTGCAAAATGTAAATTTTCATGAAAATAAGATAAAATCTCTTTCCGAATATAGAAAATTTTATTATTTTTTCATAAAAATTCATATTTTTCTTAATAATAATTTAAAAAATTCAAAATTGTCCGTCCTTTCTATTACTATAACGGTAATTTTTCAGTTTTAACGCTCTACGTGTGCACTGACTAAGAAGTTTGAGTTACTATTGATACTAATGGCAGCAACGAAATGAAACTTTCTCAATACTTTGTGGTGACGATAAAGTGTTACCACAACGATATCCACGTCAGAAATTTTTCATAGACGCAGTCGAAGGCGCTGCCTCGATGACACGATTCGAGGTTAGTTGAAATAATTTTTGTTTTCACACCATCACGGAGACGAAAAATGGCGCAAAATGTTAAGCATTTCGAATCATACCACCTTACCCTACATACATAAATTTGTGCTAAGCGCGAGTGTAGATATTAAAGAGTAAGGACGGACTCACGTGCTGCACGTGATTTCACCAGCTAGATCCACGTGCTGCAGTGATCTTTCACGAGGTCTCCCCACGATCGGCTCACGAGAGACATCGAGGAAAAGAGAGGGAGAGAGAGAGACTTGTGCTCTCGCCAGTCGATATGCACGTGTATTACTATATCGATACTGCATACGATATATCATACTTTAAATACATCGAAACGCTTACATAGTTGCGTATATAAAAAGCCGGCGCGCTGGCCGGCTTCTCTTGAGTCCAGTACCGTCGTCGTAGATCGATAAAGCCGGGAAAAGTGTCTGCGTTGTGAGTCACGTGCGGACTATCGTATATAGAGTATCCTTAAACACCGGAGCCACCATTGATTCACGTGACCCTTTCACAGGGCTCTTCATCGCTCTGTCCTCATAGCCGTCACTTGCGCTTTCTATCATCCTGTCAATTAGTCTATCCAGCTCCCATGTCCACCCATTTTCTCCACGCACGACGATTGCGATAATTACGGTGTATTATGAAAAAGAAAGGAACAGCCACGCTCCTTTTAACCCATGTTTACGAGTGTATCAAACACTGTACATTTTTATTAAGTCCTGGCATTGACATTGTATCTCGTCACACTTCCTAAACTAATTGATGGGTGAGACCACGCGTGATAAGAGTAGCGCCGTACTTTTTTACCCTCAGGTTGTAATGCCGAGTCGGTAATAATGGCTCTGGCATTGACCGTGGCTTGCCTAGTAATAACACAAAATTACGGTTAATCTTTATGCTTCTAGAAGTCTTCATAAGCAATCGGCCAGAATCATTTTTCGGCACGCAACCTTCAATTTGTTGCGATATTTTAATGAATGTAATAATTAGCTACTGAACCCTTCAAAAATTACGTTGGAAGTTTGAGAGGCTCAGAGGTCAAAACGTTATATATTCTCAAGTGTCTGATTAGGTTTTCTAGATAATTACATATTCAAAACTAATCAGGTGATTTTATCCTTTCTTATGTATCACGTTCATGTGATCAATATTTTTTCGATTATCGTAAAGTACTGAAACTCAAATTTAATGACGATAATTATAATAATATTAAAAATTCAGCTTAACGAATAAACTGAACGAATGGCCGATCGGTGAAAGTGTTTTTATTTACAGCAATATATACCCTACATTAAAAAAAAAACGATCTCACGCGGGACAAATTTACACTAAGTGGACCTTGGTTTCTTTTTCGATCGTAATATTGCCTCATACACACATTAGGAACAATGTCAATGACAGGTTATATTGCCAATTGTGAACCTGAGAACTAAAAAATTGTAAAAAAAAGCGTGATAGTTACTCGTGCAATTAGCCGCACCATTAACGACATTAAAGGACCGTAAACGGAGTGATTATGCCTGTTTTCCTCTCAGGCGTTTCTCATAACGAGAATCTCTGTCATTGACATTGCCATGAAAAGAGATTTTTATTAATACACTAGCTCCATTCTGACTAGACCGTTGGATTTCTCAAGATAATTTGATTCTGCAATGTAGTTCTCAGCTGACAAGAGGACGTAAGCCGGATGATTTAAGCTGCAAAGTGATACCAACGACGCCCTTTCACTTGCGAGACGTCGATACGCATGTACCGCGAATCTGTTAACAGCTTCGGGAATCTTTTCGCGAGGTTCGTTAGTGTAGAAAGCGTGAGAAATAATGGAGGGGGGGAATCGAGAATCGAATGAATTGTGTATATAAATATATAAATGCAGCGTGGTATAGTAAATAGCTGAAGACAGAAGACAATGTGCGTGCATGCGTCTGTGAATCAAAAGGAACGGTCGAGACTACTTAGTAATCAACTAGCTTAGCAATCAACTGTCATTGACACTGATCCACAGCTCGATTTCAACGTAGCTACACGTGACTCCAGTAATGATCCTTCGTCATATGTATAGATATACTATAATTCAATGAGACCGAGAGGCTAGAAAGGTTCAGAAAAAAATGAACGCCGAATGGTAAATGTCTATGAATTTCGATCTCTGGCTCATATTAAATTTGCTCGTTCGTGTACTGTGTGCATGGGGGTCGGCATGCGTTTACACGGATCTTAGAAAATATCTTGGTTCTTGACTAGGAACCCCTTTCTTTGAATACTATAGTATACCATTAGACTTGACTCGAACGTGAGATACTTCAAGGCTTTATATGGCACGGATCTTGGCAACTTATGCTTTGCTCTATATCTCTCGAATGATTAATCAGATAAAGATTTTTGCGCACTGCATATATGTGTATAATATGTTTATTCGAATTTTCCGGGTGCTATGTGTGAGTTAATGAGTTGATAATAATAATACCAATGGACCAAAAGCCCCAAAGGACTGTAGCACATGGAACAACCATTTTTTATGTTTGCGTGGCAATTAACATTATTATCTCTGGGAATAATGTTAAATGGCAATCTAAACTTTACGTTACGTCTGCTATTCGCGTTTCCGCATAATACTTGATACGTTTTACGTACATATTGATTTATCGTACTTCTTAGGGTGGCTTGGGTGTGCACTCAACATTCATATGTCCATACGTTTAGCCACACACGTTTCCTAATGTTCTATTTTTGCTTCTCAACATATACTGGCACATGCACATAAGGCTATACGTATACGCAGGCAGTATATAAATGGTCTTAGTGACCATGCAATTATTGAGATCCGTCACGATTTGACCCTCTCCAAAGAACAAGAACCTGATATTGTGAATCTTCCTTACTTTCCCTTCTTCCCATTCCCCACAAACAAATACTCATACGAGTAATTGTTTCCCGTTTTTACTCACCAGTATTTTTCCTTCAAATTCCGAATCAGCTTTCAACCATGCCCTTGCATATGGTAGCTTTTTCATCCAGGTTTCGTTCGTCCTTCAAAAACACATGTGTACGATTAGCCACAGCATAGATAATATGCTAGTGATACGATTCCAACAAGCATGAAATTGATACGTCTTTCAGTGATTGAAAACTCTGCAGCCTCATTATGTCCAAGCGTTGACAGAACAGTAAGATTTACACAGGCAAGCTCTCCTGTCGAACGGAGATCAATGCATGTCGATCCTGGTATAATTTATTTTTCTTATCTTGTAAATAATATTTTAAAAAGAATTCAATAGTTTGCGGTGGCGCCCTGTAAGCAACGAGTGTAGTGCAATGTAGCAATATGTAACCATATGGTTGGCTGGGAGTATGGTATATATATGTTTGTAACTATTAATACTCTGTGTAAAAGTCTGGCTCATACGACTAACAATGTGCAAGATCGTAATTCTATGGTCTTGAGGAGAAGGGATCGTAAACATATTTTCCACTGTGCTAATGGTGGAAAATATGCTCACGATGTATATCGCTACGTGGGTGTTGAGTTTCGCACGTGGATATCCAGAAAAAATTCACTCACCTACGCTACAACGTAGGAGGTGGGAATTTGTGCTACGGAAAAAAAGCAAACTCTTGACCGATTCATACTTTCAGCAATCAGCCATGAAGCACTAGATTTCGACAACAATATTGAATATGTCTCAATTTTCTAGTTACGGTTTCATTCATAAAGATATTTCCTCTTCAATTTTACAGAGGTCTTCGAATCATAATCCTCGCAAAGTTATCATAATAACATTAATAGCTACACGATTAGTGCAGCTATTAATGGCAATAAAAGGTCGAGCTTGTAAGGGATTTGTAAAATTTATTGGAGCCATTAAAAGTGTTGCATTGATTACATCATAGCTTGAAGGACTTTTCGAAAATAATAACGAACATGTATTTGAGTTAAACTAGAATCATGTTATTCTAATTTTATTGAGTAATACATTTTTATGAACGATGTTTTTTTATTAACTTTAGTATTACACTGAAATTGCTTGCCCTTGCTTTCTTTTCATAAATAATGAAGTATTTTGAAATCGTAGAAGTAGAAATTTCACGTGAGACGTTTTCAGTATATATTATCATTATCCCATTGTCATAAATTTTATTTTAGAGCCAGAGCCTATTAAAAAAAAATCTATTCTCTTTTGGACTCAACAATATGCGGGAGAAAAATTATGCAATTTTAGGGTCGATTAATTGCACCTTAGAAACGTGTTCAAGGGTCAATAAACTAAATCAATGAAGCGGATGTATATCTTGATTATTTCTAATGGGAGAGTTCAGTTATCGCATTAACGTCCAATTATATACGAGTCATTTAGTACTTTGCTAGGCACGCGTGTTTGTGTTCTATCTGAGAAATAAGATTCTCTAACATTGATTCAGGCTTGTATGCAGAATTCACGTGCTCGAGAGCGTGGACGTTGTATCGTTTGCACGTGACCGAGTGTCACGTGTATAAATGCATTGAGAGGTGGTTGGCACGCGATATAGGTGCAAAATTATATACATATATAATTTGAGTAGGGAATATAGCAAAGTGGCGAACGTGAAAGAGTTAATAGCCGAAGGAGACACGAGACTCAGATACGTATACTAAATGCAAGGCACCTTTATCCATAATAATGTGCTGACTGTATGCGTTTGGTGCAACGGGATGCTGGAATCTACCTTCGCGTATATCCCTCTGTCTTTCACGATAAATGATATAAATTCATTAGACATATCTGCGTCCGATCCTTCGATCGATCAAACTTTCAATGAAAACCGGTCTTTGTCACAATAATAGGAGCAAAAGGCGAATTAAAAAAAAAAAAAGTTTAACAAAAGAAAGGAAAAGGTATCCAACGTATTGAATGCTAAAATTGAACTCTTCGAAATTTATATTGATACAATCGAGATATCTGAGATTCGATCGGAAAATATTGATTTTTTTTTCTTCGATGTAAAAATGTTTAATAGTTTTATCCCCCGTGGACGTAGTCTCGTTATTGAATTGCACAACATTTCAAGCACTGTAGACGCGTATTGAATTGGCAATAATCGATCACAGAGGGGAGCCGTAAAAATATAGATATAGATATTTTTGTTAACAAAAATGCCTCGCCCAACTCGTGCCAACGTTTGGCTCGGAGCGTTCGTCAAGTTTTCGCAACTCGATCATTCAGCGGACCACAAGCGTTTCAGAACCGTGGGCTATCCGATGAAAAGGGGGAGGAAACGAAGGTAGAAAAAAGAAGAAATTCACTAGGGAAAGAATAAAGAAAAACTAACCACACGTATGTCACATTGCCGCGGGATCGTTACGGAAACTTAACGGTGGTTTAAAGACCCGCTCTCGCCCGCGTTTCTGGACGATAAAAAAAAAACAAGCACCGTGGTATTATGTATATATGGGTCTGCGCTTGTGCACCGGTGACCATAATTACGCTCAATGAATGGCTGGTGAGTATATGTATGTATAAACGCGAGTTTGTGAAAGAGAGAGAAAGGTGAGCGGCGAATGCGACTTTTTCACGAAGTTTTGATGTACCAACTTCTAATAAACATATATATATTATATATATATGCGTGTAAGTATGTGGTGAAGCGGGCGCAAGGGCCTTGACGCAACATAGTGAGACCAAGCTCGATCTCCGCCGATTTTGCTCGATCGACCCACTTTACAATCGAGAAACGATTGATAGATAAATAGCGAAAAAACAGAACGAAACTTCTGTTTAATTTAATCATCCACACTTGAATGTGGCTTTCGTGTTATTATAAAATATATTTTCGTCTATTCAGGTTTACGTTTGTTAGTTCAATTCAGTTTTTAAACTTTGCATTTGACCCCTCTCTATATGTTGGAATCGAAATAAATATCGATCGATATATCAGTGCACCTGATTGCAGCAACGTTACTGCAATACTTTTGCTGTTTTTTGCAGGTCGTATGACCTGCAAAGAACAGGAAAAGTGATCGGCATTATACAGATGGAACAGAATATCAAATCTATATTTTTCGTTTGAAAAATGTCAGAATCGATAAAATCGAAGTGTCGAAGTTTAAAAAACCATTCGTCAAAATCATATGGAAAATATTATACCAAACACGCAAAGAGTGCGACACAATTGAATTATATGACAAGTGACGCCGCCTATCCTCCCGGCTTACTTTTACCCAATCGGGGTTAATACCCGACTGTTCCTGAATCACTTTACTGAATATGGGGTTGCTGGAAGCTGCTGCGATCTCATTGAAAGTCGTGTCCGCGTCCGGACTCGACGGCCACACGAATAGATTTTCAGTCGTTTGGTTATTGTGCTTCGGGCATACTCGTGCACTGAATACTCATTTAAAAAAATACCAAGTCATATAGCCCTGCTTCGAGCTCGACAACCAAGATTTTTTTCCGGACTATTGGCCCTCGGCGACTTTGATTCCTTAGATTCGAGTTTCTGTGGTCAGCTCAAAAGATTTATGTTACAGTGTCGGAGACGCATACAGTATATATCTACAGTGTAGATACGGATACAGTCTCAGTGATTCTCGTGATTCGTGCTGCACCTGTGAAGAGAGAGAGACATTCACAGAAAAAATTCAATTTGAAAAATGGTGGTGAAAATCATACAAACAAAAAAACAATATTCTAATATTCGTAAAATTATTATTGAACTAAATTTTAATTGTTATGAAAATGAAAGTAATTTTTCAATTTAGTACCAGAATTTGCTCGAAATAACTTGGAGATCTCGAATTCCAATAAATGGATTCAATCAAAAATTCAAAAATAATGCGGGATAACTTAAGGAAGATCGCTAATAGCTACCGAGTTTTTGCATTATCTGTTATAGCCCAAAGTTTGCAAGTACAAAACTGACTTCAAAATAATTATTTGCTTATTTTCGAAATATCAACAGCAGAGAATGAATATTTTTATATAATTTTCT
>JABSMR010017449.1:0-10225 GCA_018902295.1 Dusona sp. PSUC_FEM 10030013
TGTTGCAACACGATTAGTTAAAACAACACCCCTAGATGGCGTGTAGCGTGTTCCTGCAACACGCCTAGTTCAAACAATACTCCTAGGAGGCGTGTCGCGGGTTCCTACAATACACTTGACAACACGCTTGTTTTAACAGTGTGTGTGTCGAGCCGAACGCTTCACGTCCGGCTCTGTAACAAAATAAAGTCTAACCTTGTTATTATTCTTGTGTGTCCTTTTGATGTTTTAACCCTGCCTCTGTCATAGAATATTGTTATAAAATATTATTCTACAACAATTACGTTCTCTAATTATTTACTTTAATTCGATTCAACACGACTAATGTTCTTATTCGTTAAAAAATCGTCGATTAAGTTTTTTGATCATACAAACTTATCTATTTACATTTACAATAACGTCATTATTAAACTTCTGTTAAAATCATATTTTGTTTTAAATATCTAGTCATTTGTAAAAAAGAAAAAAAAACGTAAATTGAATTTTATCTCTAAATCATTTTATCTCCAAAAACAGCAAAGAAAAATTGAGCGAAATTTATATTAAAAATTTTATTTGTGTTATTGCATATATCTTTGTGGGTTTTTACGAGCTCAACCCATCGCTGTACCCGCACTTTTTTCCGACCTCACTTATTTCCATGTTCCGGAGAGAGCCCCAAGAGCGTTGACCCCCACAGCCGCTCTATCCTAATGCATGCACTATTGTATCGCATTTGCACGAGGGCCAAGGGAAACTATGAAAAACCCGGCTGATATGGACAACTACATTTTTACTGAGTTTCTGTTGGTCAGCGCCATCCGAAATTGAGAAAAACTGCCTTCCGCTCAGCGATTGATACGCGAGCCGGTGAATGGCTGAGCGGTCATCCAACCAAGTATTGGCCTCACCCGAGGCTGCTTAACTCGGGAGACCGGTAAAGCCGCACACGAACCACGCACCCATTGATGCCGGTTCAAGAGCCAAATTTATATAAAAGCCGTCATCTGTCTTAGAGCTACGAGTCCAAATTTGTTGCCAACCAAGAGAATGTAATTACGACCCTATTAATATTGCAGGTAGTTTAGGAAAATGATAAATGGACGTAATAATAATATTTTAGCGGAATATACAGAATGGCGGTCGATTTTTTTTCTCCTTGATTCGGGTTATAACGGTGAACACAAGAGAGCGAGGGCTTTTCTTGCCTCTGCAAACTTCGGTGGGCGCGTTTGCAATCGTGAGAGTTCACGAAAGGGTGGAGCGGCAGTCGGAGTCTCTCGCCTTCGGGGGATTCTCGAGCAAATCGTGCTCGTGCAATTGATGCAGTTATTAGGGGTCTTTATGTACTTAGTGTACGTTGGAAAACTCTCCTATAGATTCAACCTCTGGTAGAAAGCCTGGAAAATTTTGCATTGATTTTAATTCATAAAGAAGTTCCCAATTTGTTATTATCATTGTTATTTTTTTAAGAACGTAGGAAATGGCGAAAGGCAAAATACATTTCAATTCATATATCAAATTTGTTTCGGATGAATAAAAAAAACTTTCTAACAATTCTCATATCAATTGTTATCGATTTAATCGATCAAAGTTCCTGATTTATTGATAAATTTATCAATCATCCGAATGAAAAATTGGATATTGTTATTGATATGAAAATTAAGAGTACGCGACTGATATTTTTTCTAAACGAGCAAAGTAGCCAAAACCCATGAAATTCTTGTATATGACGCTAACAAAGAACGAATTGAATAGCACTGTCTCATTGAAATAACGGGGGCCAAATAGTGTTTTTTTTTTCATCCACATGAATTATCGATATGGGAATTCAAGTGGAAATCGATGTTTTCAAACGGGTTTATGTTCGGATTGTTTTTAAATTCATTAAAATTAACCCTTCGCGGATCATACGGGTCATTTTCGATGCATTTGCATATGCAGATCATATGCAAGCAAAAATCATATGATCGACGAACGGTTAAAGAAGGTTTATTTATTAATCAATTATTATTAATGAACAAATTATGGTTTATTATATGTGTTTATTAGTTATTGGTAAATAAATTTTCCATGAACATTTGACTATTAATATGACTTGGAATTTATATTTGGCAAAAAGTTTGGAGACCAAAAGAATTTGTAAACTTTCCACGTGACAAATTTCAGATCATTTATTAAATAGTAAAGTGGGCCAAATAAGAAGCGCGTCATAACTCATCAGGCAGTTTTCGGATTTAAAAACATGCAAATATTTTTCGTCTCGGAATGTTTTACCAAATGTGTATCTGAGTTTTTGTCGTTCAATTTTCGGACACCTTGTATATTCTCGATTTATAGAAAATTCACAGAGAAAACTATGTACATATATATTTATAACTCGATGGCCTGCGCTGCTAAAAGTGTCGAGGCGTTTCTCGTCTTCTCGTTATTTGATTTGCCATTTTTGGATCCCCACAGCTATTACAAATGCCCGAGGGTTCATCCAAGAGCTCGTGTCGGGAACTTTTATTTCATCTTTTAATTTTTACTTTCGTTATAGTTTTTGTGCCGCGTTCTCCACAGATTGGCTTGTAAGAATTTTAAAATTTACACGGTGCATATAACAAAAAGAGCATTGTTGTACAAATTTGAATGATTAAAATTCATTAGATTTTGTAAAAAAACTTTTCAAGTAATTTTATTAATAATTTAATCGTTTTATCGATACACATTATTATTGCTATTACGACGAAATATCGTTAACGTATGAATTACACAATTTTCGGCGGCTCACTGGGCCATGAATTATTATCATCTGGGTTATCTTGTTTCTTTGGGTTTAGAAGAACAATGCAACGTTATTATCTCACCGTCAACTCACGCGCTACGAAGAGAGGCTGATTAGATGGATAGCCATTTTTATTTAGACACCGTTTATTCTGACCGATTATGGATTATCACAACGGACTTTACTCACTCGTGATCCTTGCTCCGCAACGGAATGATCGATCAGAAGAATTCGTTAAATCTAATAAACATCAACATACTTCAAGAGTCTTGACAAATTTTGTGATGCGCAATGTGAGAGATCTGTTGCGTTGCTCCTGTTTTGACGTTCAAGCCGTCAAAATTAGCTCCACTTAGTTATTCTATTAGCCGTGTAGTCCATCCGTGTAATATATATCTATATAAACACATACAGGGTGGCTTAGAAACGGACATTGAATCACACGAGTTAAAATCGAGATCAAATTCCGAGTCGAGAAAAGCCTTTGGACGTTTTTCGATCCGACAACTCTTTGACAAAATATTCATTTATAAAGCGTCGGGGAAAAGTTCTCGGGGACTTTTTGACCGAGAATTTCGTTCCGAATTCAAATTCACGTTTTGGAACTTCTGCTCCGAGACACCCGGTATCTATTTGTATATACTTGTAGTGGCGCGTGGATAAAGCGCAGGCGGGATAGTTCGAGGGGTTTGTCGGCGCGTTTCCGTAAGAGGGCGAGAGAAACCAAGCTCGAGGTACGTGTTGTACCTCGAGTCTCGAGAGACCAGAGTATTAGTTGAACGCTGCATCGGGGCGTGTTCGGTACCGTGGACGAGTTTTCCTCGTTATATTTTGAGTAGATCACGATGCCGGTCGTGAGTAGCGCCCAATATCCCACGTTATGACGCTACCGAAAGCACGATTCTCCTCCACCTCTGCTTCTCGATCTTGCGCGTGACCGCGTTGCAGCTTTCAAATCACTTCGAAACTGTTGATTTTTTCTTTCATCACTTTTGTCATTAAAATTTAAACAAAAGAAACACACGTTTGATCAACAAAAAAGGAAAACCAATCTTTTGCAATGTTGTTCATTCGGTTTAATCAAAATTGGAAAATAAAAAGTTCTAAACACGTTTTCAGCTGTAATAATTAAACCAAAGAATACATGGATTTTCGCAACAAAAAATGAAGGCAAATTTCTTGAATTGAAGCAAGTTTTTTGATTAATATTTATAAAGAAGAAAAATTAAACATTCGGTGTAAGGAGATCGCAATAATTGAATAAAATATGAAAAACTGCCATAACTAAACCAAAATGGTTCCACCAATTAACCAAACCAAATCATTGTAACCCGTATGGAAATCTAAAAATGTGCATGTTTATATTTAAACATATCCCCAAGTGTAGCTGCTTTACTGCCTTAGGCTTTTAACGAGCGATTTCGAAGTTTCGTCCGGGTTCTCGACTACCTAGTTCTCTATTCGTTGATCAGTGAAAAAGTTACGATTTGTTGGTGGTTCTATGAGTTTGCCGGCATACTCAATAGGACGATACGAAGCGTGTTTTTTCGAGTGGATGAACGACCGCGAAATTGCGAATAACGAGAGAGGAGTAATTTCGGATTGGAGCGTTCCTTTTGTTTCGTCAAATAAAAACTTAAGAGAGCATTTCGCAGCATCCAACAGATTCTAATAACAGAGAGATGGAGAGCGAGAGAGAAAGTGTAAGGCAGAGATAGAAACGGACACGCGTTGGTTATCCCGTGAACTCGAGTACAAAACGCTTCGCCATACGTACCATGTGCCCCTTAACTATTTATAAGTCGCTGAATCACGGTAAGCTCTCTTCGCTCCTGCAACAGCTGGCCATGCTTGTGCATCATTTTTTTTATCCCTACGGTCACGAGCTTGCGAGTATTTAGATGTATCCATGAATTACCCCGGACATCGCGAATAAACAAGTTTCATAATACCCCAACAAATTGCACATCATCTAATCTTATCAATGTCATCAGAATTAAGCAACGAATAGCATAAATTATTATGTTTTTATTACGCTGTTCAAGAACTAATCCAAATTCATTAAAATGAGTTGATCATTCATTATTTTCCTCTGATCAAATCAGAAATTATTGAGCGTCCAATTATCGTGACTGATAACTAAATAAGTATAATTATTACGAGCTACTTTAATTTTATTAGCAAAATATCGTGACGAATGTCTATTTTGAAAAATTTCACAAGTTCAATTTGTGCAATAACTAATAAGGGAGTGAATTAATAATAATAATATTGATACTAATGATAAGAAGTAACGATTATTTGTGCAGTGTTATTATTTGGAGAATTTTCGTCACAGAATTTTAAACAAAAAGGGTATTTTTAGGGGTTGAAAAAAAAAACCTAACCGCAATATCAATGAAATTTTGTAATGCATTTGTCTTCAAACAACAATCACGAAACAGTACCTCTGATTCACGAAATTTGCTTTTTTGGCCGTTCCGTCGTTCGATTACGGTGGTTAAAAAATTATCGTAAAACGTCATCCCGTTAAATTTGGATTTTTTTATGGTGACGTCATATAATAATTCGGTAGTGAAGTGAGTTTCATTCTTGTCGAAATGTACGGTGGATCTCGAAGATGTTATTACGATGGTGGAAATGGGATTGGCACTGGTTATAACACTTTGCCAATGCCTGCCCAACTTGGCTATTTTGTTCCTCTCAACGGGGCTTATTGCATCGGCACACCAACTCAACAGCGCCATCATCGTTCCCGAGGGAACACATCCTCTTCGCACTCACTCTATTCCTCGCGTCAGACACTATGGTATGTTAATCGTAATTACGCAATTATGGGTATTGCAATGAATTTGTAAAAATTATTGGTAATTATTTGATCAACGATACAATGAAAATGGTCATTAAAGTTTACGCTATTTTTGATTTTCGGTTTATGTAGCGCACGTATGATGGAACGAATATAAATCATCGATTTTAACGAATCACCATAAATTGCAATGTCGGTTGGTCGGATAACTTGATTAATATTGTCGAGCAATGATTTCCATGTGGAATCACCATAAATACTTATTTTTTTATACATTTGCTAAATTTCAAACAGTTGAAAAATTGGGTGCAGCTTTGTTTGAACTTTTGAATTGTTTGATGGTTTTACGTGAATCCTGGCTGAGAAAACGAGACAGTTTCCTGTTGTTAAGAAAAGAGGAACAACTAAAAATTTATTTTACGGGGCAGGAATTTTGGCTTATTTGTTATGAAGTTCTCACTGTCCGTCGTTTTCGTACAGAGATAAATATTCTTCTCTATTATCATCGTACAGGTCGTGCCCTTTTATCGGATCTTCGGATTTCGTCTATTTATCTCTTTTTTTCTTGCACATCGTTGAATGATGTACAATGGTGGATATTAGCGTGAAGAACCTGTTTGCCCTGGAAGTAGCCAGCTCTCTCGTAACCCTGTGATCACCGAGTAAAAGTTCCTCGCGTGCTGATAAAGCCATACCGAATGCGCCAAGTAAACCGATCATGGAGCTGTTACCGGTAGTGCTAACTGAATTATGGTTTTTTCGTGTTGTAAAACTTTTGATACATCGCACGGATAGTGGTATTACATCTGCTTCGGGTTGACACCCAATCAGTTTGACAATTTAATGTTCGCAAAGCTCTCGTTTTATTTTCTTCTTATTTTATTCATTTTCATGTTCAACTGTTAAACAATTTTACAGCGACGGACGCATATTTTATATGCAGCAATTTCCAGCTTGCAGAGTTTCTATTTTACAATTTATTTTCAACATATCCTATAACTCATTAATAAAATAACAATTATAGTTCATTTCTTTCTGTATACGATGGTAAAATTTCATTTTTTATTTATTTCTTCACTGTTGAAAATCTTACAGCGATAAACGCCCATTTTACAACAATCTTCAGCTGATAGATGGTTTTTTTTTACAATTCATTGTTACCATTTTTATGCGTAACTAATAGAATAACAATTAGCCAAATTCGTACAATTAAAAGTATCGTTAAAAAACAAAATTTTCTTTTACTATTCGATATTAACGTATTTACTCGTCATTCGATGCAAGAAAAAAAAACATTAAATGTTCCGTGATGAGGAAAGGTAGCTTTTCATAAGCAACATTTATTAACAATTTGGTAAAGAACTTTAATCAATAATTATGTTATTTAACAACGCCTTTTTGTGCTATGTTTTCTTCGTCGAGACACTCATAAATTTTTCTATTCTCTCAGAAGCGCGATTCACGAGCGACTTTTCAACGATTCGTTCGTTTCAATACGGCGCCAAATTGTGAGACAAGACGAAAACACTTGGTTCCACCTTTTTTTGAATCTCTTTCAAATCCACGGATACGTTCAGGACAAAAATAAATGCTGGCAATTTATAAAACTGGAATTTACAAAACGACGAAAAAAAATATTGGTTGCATTGCAACGGTGTAAACTTCAACACCGTTATCCTCGTCCGTTTTTTCACAATTGAACGAATTAAAAATTAGGTAAGCTCTTTGAGTTTCCCGCTCGAGAACTCGAGAACTCTCAGGAAAAATTTAGGATAAAACAATAAAACAGACAACAATAATACAAATAATAGTCTATTAAAATACATAATACATCGGAATTAACTAAAAAAAAAACGATCAACAAGAAATCGGAACAAAAGTTCGAGGAATCTCGATGTCGAGTCTCGAATCAGTCTGTGAAAAGAAAAGATGAAGAAAGTTCGTTAAGCGCACGAGGCGGGTTGTGTGTCGTTGATGGTGGACAATTTGGTGTTTCCTTTTCGAAATTCGAGCTTTGTTTGTATCTCTTGAAGAGTTTTGCCTTTGGTTTCGGGGACGAGTAGGCATGGAAAAACGGCGGACATGGCGGTCATAAAGGCGAATGTCCAGAAGGTCATAGCCTGGCCCATGTATTCGACCATGGTGGGAAAAATTTTGGTAACGGTAAAGACCAAGCCCCAATTGACCATAATTGAAATACTGCTGGCGACACCTTTCGTCTCGGGTGGGAAAAGTTCGCTTATAATAGCGAAGGGGACAGAACCGTAACCGAGGCTAAAAACGATGTTGAACATTGACAAACAAGTTAAGGGTAGCCAACCGATGGAGGAAACATCATTTCCTTGGGCTTTCAGATGAAAATAATAGCCCAAAACTCCTAAGCAGAGAGTCATTGCGCTGCCAGAAAGTACCAACAATGGTTTTCTGCCAAAACGATCAATGACCGCGGCAACGACGATCGACATTACAACCTCGACAATACCGATTATAATAGTTGCGATGTAAGGCTCGATAGTACTACCGGCGTCTTGAAATATTGTCACGGTGTAAAAGAGAACGGCGTCGATACCAGACATTTGTTGGAACCACATGAGACCGACGCAGGTTATAAGAGCTTTTCTACCGGCTCTCGTACCCACCAAGTCCCTTAATCCACCTCTGCGATTCTCCAATCTGTCCGCTTCGATTCGCAACATCGCTATCTCCATTTTAGCCTCGTAATCCTTTCCACGTAGTCTTTCCAATGACTTGGCGGCATCTTTCATGCGGTTACGATGCACCAACCACATCGGGGATTCCGGCAAAAGATAAGCAAACGCAAAGAACGGTAACAACGCCAAGCAACAAGTCACGTTGAATACCGTATAATTCGCGTATGCACCAGACACGTAAACGAATACAATGCCGAGAGAAAATAGCAATGGGAAAAATGATCCTAGAGCACCGCGTATCGAAGCCTCGGCAACTTCGCCGATGTAAACCGGCACCGTAACGCACGCTGCACCTGCACCAATTCCACCGATAAAACGTGCCACGTAAACGCTCGTCAAATCACGTAGAAATATTAACATCAGCCACGATATTAAAAATGGCAATGACGTTACTATGATCGCCGCTTTCCGGCCAATCCTATCCGCCACTTTACCCGCTGGTACAGCACCCAATATCGCACCCACTGCCAATAACGAACATATCCATGATTCTTCGCTATCCGTTACTTCGCCCGGTAATAAAAATGATTCCTTCGACTTCAGATAAGGTAGAATCGGCGATGTCCAACCTAACGTCATTCCACTCTGCATCGCCATCAGTCCCGCTATTCCGGTAATAAGAACAAAAAGAAAACAAAAAGATTTATTTTTCTTACTCAATTTTAACTTAAAAGTTATTGCTTAAATCATTGTTAAAAACTACCGATGAAATTACCTATAAAATTAGTGTTTGAATTTGTAATCAAATTGATGGTAACATAAGAGCTTAACTTTGGTTAGTTTTTGGACCGTGTTTCGAAATTGCATGCATTAACGGTCCTTTAAAAGTGAAAAAAAAAAAAAAAAAAATGAAGAACTTTGCTATTAGTTATATCATTGGAAATGTCCTTGACAACGAATTGGTGAAAATATTGAGTTGCACAAATTCGTTCCTGACAAGCTCTATTTTTATAGTGTACAAGAAAATTGCGATCTCTCTTTTGTATTAGCTATTTTTTGATATAATTAGACAATGAATCGACCATTTTCTTACCTCGCATTACGTTTGTTTGTTGGACATACAAGACCATTTCTATCGTGTGATTCTTTAATTGCGTTTTCGAACGACAATTAATTGTTAGCTGTGTATGAATTAGGGTCGGGGACGAAACGCTGGATAACGAGCAAGAGATAGAATACAAAAAAAGATGGCAGCGAGAAAGAGAGGGCAAAAAAATAGTCAGAATGCACCATCAGACACAGGAACTTTATCGCATTTGTTTACTCTTGAAAACGATGGAAAATGTCGTAGGTATTTCTGTCGCGATTGTGGGTATTACACGAAAGATAGACGCGAATCCACCAAGATTATTGTGAAAAAAAAAAATTGCACGAACACCGATAATGCAAGCTAATAGCAGCAATTGAGGTATTTGTAATGTTCGTTCGAGATGTGACTCGTAAAAGTTGATTTTTTCGAACATTAACAAACAATTGAAGATTGGGAAAAATTCTCACAACTCTTTCGTTTGTAAATAACAAATAATTATCATTTTTTTCCCTAAAAGTTCATCGTACAATGAATTCGATCATTAGATGATAAAAATGGACTGACGCGCGAAGATTTTTGTTTTCAGACGCGTATTACTTTTCACAATGTGTATTCGGATATCGCGAACCCTACTAATTTTTTTTTTTTTTCAATATCACTCTTATTATCGTTGTGACCCTACAGAACTTCCGTGTCCTTGAGCACGAGAGTGAACCGAGATAGAAAAAAAAGGAAAAGAAACAAGAGGAGGGATAGAAATATTAATTGGTAGAGTGTACATTTCCCACTTGGATGTCATTATGATGGTCAGTTTGTGCCCTCATTGTTTATTATATATTACTTCACAAATAATCATGTGGCGTTTTGAATCAATCACTCTACTGACCCTGAACAACGCTGCGCCCCCCCTCCCACCCCTCTGTTCT
>JABSMR010017460.1:0-10224 GCA_018902295.1 Dusona sp. PSUC_FEM 10030013
CAACGTTTCACTCTCGTTGCCAAACGATACTCACTTCTCACCAGATACGTTGGATTTCACGTCTAACACACACACACACGCGCGCGCACACACACACACACACGCGCGCGCACACACACACACACACGCGCGCGCGCATATGTACAACTGAACGATTAGAAGATCAAGTGCCATGTCTGTCTGAGCCAATTTACAATAGCATAACACATGCCGAACACGAGTCAAGGGCTCTAACAAAAATGTGTAAACTTGCAGTTAAATCTCTTTTTGTTCTCGCAAGAATCGTCAGCTTCGCAAGGTATTTTTGTGATTTATTTGTCAAGTCCGAGTGAAATGAAATGAAAGTTACGGAAATCCTCAACGTTTGAGGTTTTGCACGTGGCAAACTGCAATTCGTCCACTTGTTTCGAAAATGCACCTTAAGACATTGGAGAATTTCACGTATTTCATTTTTTTGGACAGTTTGTTTAATAGCGCGTGTAAAAGTGATTTGATATCTTGACGCATATAACAATTCCACATGAGCAAACATAGTTAAATTAAGTAGTCGTCGAGGAGTATTGTTTATTTTCGAGGGATTAAAAAAAAATGACGACAATTTAAAGAAATTATGTTCCATTTAATTCTCATGGCAAGAATCTCGTTATTGTATGAAAATGTGCTTTTGAATGTTATTTTACATTCTGAACGACCAAAAGCAATTAGGGTGGGCGAAAAAGATTCACGTTGACAATTAAAGGTACGAAAAAGCGTGCTCGTGAAAAAAGAGAATGATAAATTCGACATGGACCTCGGAGCCTCGAGATTCAATGAGAATTTACATAAATTCATTTAATTCATGTACAATATTTTAGCGAAGACACTAACTGCCGTTTTTATGCAAAGCATTAACGGCTCGAGCGATTTTGTCTGAGAAGCTTGAAAATTTACTGCTCGAATGAACAGAAATCCACGCGAACAGGTGAATATCATTTGTGTGCCAAAGAAAATTTAAAAAAGAAGACGAATAAAGTTTTGTCGGTTAGGGGATAAAAGTTACTAACCTTCCAGAAGTTGATCTAATACGACACGTGAGGGCTCCTCGTCCAGCATTTCTGGTATCAACGGTAATGCAGTATTCTTCTCCTTGTGCCAGGGTTTGTTGTATACCTTCCTTGATCTTGCACTCACCAGCTTTGCCAGTAGAAACGCTTTGTACCATAACTGGACTTCCGGGAACCTCTTTGCCACCGTACTTGACATTAACTTTGTAACGTCCGCAGTCGTCCGGCAAATAAGACGCCCTGTACTTGCCTTCCCCGATGTTTTGAACGGTAACTTTTCGAGGAGATTCCTCCGGACCCTGAAAACAAGAAAAACGACAATACCATTAATTAAATGCAAATATTTGGTCAAAAGATATGAGCGCAATGATTTTAAAGAAAGGCAGACTTACCAGAACTTGAACCTCGAGATCGCCGTAACCCGCTTTCGAAGTGTCAACGACGAAATCGACTGGGAATGATGCTGTGCAAACCTTAGCAACTCCAGGACCCGAAAGAATGACTTTGTTAGGTTCACAGGTTGGCAAAACTTTGATCTTAAAAGGACTGCCAGTGATATCTTCACCACCGTAAGTAACACCAACTTGGACGTTGCTTCCGGCTGGCGTTGGTTTATAAGTGACCTCATAAATGCCATCCCCACGGCTCTCGATTTCCGGCTTGGACATTATGCCTTTGTCAGTTTTGAGTTTGACATCGAGTGTAGCCGGACCACAAGTCGATGTGTCAACCACGAACGTAGCTGGTACACCCTCGCGAACTTGTTCGGGCTCCAAACCTGGCCCATACGCTGAAACGTCCTTTGCATCAACCGCCGCTTCCACTCCCACCTTGAAAGGCGAGCCTGGTATGTGTTTGTCTCCGAATTTGATTCCCACGTCGTAATCACCTATCTCGGTTGGCACATACTCAACACTACAGGAACCGTCGTAATTGTCGACGCAAGTCATTCGCGCTTCACTTGGACCTTCGATCGCAAGAGCAAGACCTCCGTTCCCGGCACCTAAACATTGTCAAAGAATAATTAGTGGTTCGAGCAACTCTAGCGAATTGGCATTGAATTTAAAGGCAATCAAACGATCTTTCATTCCTCCAAGTGATCCATTCACGCTTGATGTAGGTTTAATCTGATCCGCTTCGATCCAGCTCCGTCCTGACAGTTTCTAATCGAATGGCCTTTCATCTCACTGTAGCAAGTTTTAATAGGCTCAGGTTTTACTCGATAATCTTTAACCCTACCAAGTTTTAGCAAACTCTACGTCAAGTCATTGGATTTCGAGTCTGTCAGAACAGTTCTAAGTCAACCAAGTTTCTTCGTGACTGTATAAATAATCACAGCTTAGACGAGTGTTGAAATTAACCAATCATTTCGAGGTTGAAATTTAGTTGCTAATGACTGGAATGCTGTTTTTTTTTTTTTTTTTTAAGTTTGAATGTTTACGAAGACTCACCAGTAGTTTCGACGGTGAATTTGTTTGGTTTGCCGATATAACCCTTATCAAGGCCAGGCCCGAAAGCTTTACACTTTGTAGGATCGCAGGCACGTTTGACATTTACAGAGAAGGGTGATCCAGGGATTGGCACGTTATCGTAAAGAATATCAATGGTATGACGACCTTCCTCGAAGGGGGTATAACTGATGCGATATGTACCATCGCTTTGCGGAGTTATGATGTTATCTGTTCTTCCACCACTGGGATTGTTGATCGAGCAAGCGATTTTTCCCTCGTCGCTTTTAGTTTTCGGTACAGCTCTTGTATCAATAGTAAATTCCGCTGGTACATTTACGCTAGCACCTGAAATCCAAAAAAAAAATCACAAACCTCGGATTACTCATCCGATTCAATAGCTGGAACCGTATTCAACGGATTGCGAAAAAAAGAAATTAACGATCAACCAGTCCTCAGCTATACATAGAAAATTTCGAATTTCGATGAAAAGAGGTTGATCGATTTATACAAAAAATCAAAACTCAACATTTCTTCGTACTCTCTAACACAAATAAGAACATGCTTCAATCATTTCATTTATCTCTCTTCAAATCCCAGAAATTCATGGGCTATCAAACAAACTCGCTAACGCTGTAAAAAAAAAATCACAGCCTTCCACTGCAAATGCAAGATAAAACAAAATGTTGAAAAAATCGTAAAAATCACAAGCGAGCAGTTAGATGTGTTTTGAGATATGGAAGTTTATTTTTCTAAAAGGGTTCTCAGGGTCGAGGGATCGTGATCCTTGCAGGTTGATCAATGCCTAATGAGACTGAAGGAGAAAACCATAGCTCCTCGTTACGAAACGTCATGCTTAGGCACATCGATAAAGGAGATAATAAGGGATGGTGATACGGTTTTGGATGAAAAACAAAAGAAGAAAAAAACAGTAATTCGAGCAACAAAGAGAGAGAGAGAGAGAGAGAGAGAGAGAGAGAGAGAGAGAGAGCTAGAAAGACGAGTCACGCGTGGCTCCTAACCATGAGGCTGTATGCCATTTCCGGTGACCTTGATCTTTGTGAGATCAGGCTCGTTGACGACGATTGCCTGGAACGGTGAACCTGGTATGTGACGATCATTGAAAGTTATGTTGATTCCGTAATCACCGTATTCAGTCGGTAAATAAGCAACCGAGCACGTTCCATCGCCATTGTCGCGACAATTAATGGCAGCTTCGCACGGACCCTCAACCGTTACTCCCAAACCACCTTGACCCGCTCCACGTGTGTCGATCACAAATTCAGCCGGTCTGCGCACTACTCCACGATGTAATCCTGGACCTGATGCTCGTACCTTTGATGGGTCACTTCCGTGCACGCAATTCAAACGATAAGGCGACGATGTCAACGGTTCACCACCAAAACTTATCCCCAAAAGATATTCTCCCAATTCCGTTGGTGTGAAATTCACCACGTAACCATCGTGACTTGGTATCACGTGAGCCTTCACACGATTCCCCGAAGGCGTCGTTATCGAGATTTGAATATCCGCCGCTTTTCCAGCATCCTGCGTTATTACCCGGAATTGTTGGAGACTGTTGACCGGTGCCGCTACGATGATTTTTCATTTTTCTCTCTTTTCTCTCTGTTCATTCAAGGGGCTGATTTTTTGTGGCAAATACTTCAATCTAATCTTGAGTAGTCATCACTTTTTTTCTTGATTGTATACCAAACTTTAGAAACTTTTCACGATCTATATACATCCGACGATTGTTTCGTCATTTGATAACAAACTTTGATAACAAATAAACTTACTCACTTCAAATTTGTTGAACTTGAAATAGTATTGGCAGACATAAATATAAATACGAGCATTCAAATCATTTGAACATCTGGGGATGACCTTTTTTTAAATCTACTCTCGAACTGACAACGATTATCGGGTCGAGTATATAAGATGGGGCTTCGAAATTGCTAACAGTCAGAAATGAAATAAACTTAAAGCTAATGAAAATTTCCATCGAATTTGTAAATATCCCGAAATTTTTTTTTCGTGAGGTTCTTTTGTGGGTAGTTAACTCTTTCTTATTTTCTCAACGAGGCTAATCATTTTGTCATCACTTCGTGCTCCGATTATTGGGTAACACGACTTTTCCCGATTATTATTAGCTTTGAAATAATTCTTTTTTACATCGTTTCATCGCCTGAAAAATGTGAGCTGCACGAAATTCTCGTGACTGTTTTAAAAAATGCGGAAATAACGAGCTACAATATTATATTATATTTTTAGACGAGAGACCCGTGCTCTGAAAATAACCATCTATTCGCGCTCCAGTGAAATTCTCTCTGCATGAGATTCGGTTACGTTAGACGACTTACGATCGAGTTGACCATCACAATATATATATATGACAAATTTAAGTCGTATCCAAAAAATCAACAATTAACGAAAAGTGTAATAAAAAAAAATTCTCACTTTTTTGCATATTATCAAACCCTGCGTGGGTTCGGACATTTAGTAATCCCTCATTCCTGATTCTGAAGATATATTTTCGTACACTGGCTCATTACCAAAAAATTTGAGCCAAATGCCGAAATAACCTCGACCCCTCCATCTCGCACGAGTTGGCCTTTGTTTCTTTTTTTTTCGATTATTTTAATTTTCTATGCCTCGTGTTGTAATTACAACGATGTGATTCAGTGAAAAAAATAAAACATATTTCAATCGTTTCTGCAAGTGACCGGGTGTCTAAATTGATAAATATTAAAAATGTTTTAGGACATAGAACAATATTCGAGATTATGAATTCGTCGAAAAATTAATTTACATCAATTGATACTTTTAATTTTTTTCCCAAAATTATCCCGGACGAAAAATTCCAACATTATTTTTAATATCCAGTTCCCAAAGGACATGAATTTAATTTTTTTATGACAATTTTTCAAAACATCTCTATCGTAAAATCGTCGAGAACATTTAACTCTTTAAACAAAACGATAAAAAGTATTTTGTAAAAAATCACCCTTAACCATCCAATTTTTCAGCGAAACAAAAACATCTAGTAACAAAATCCATCGGTAATTACTGGCAATTCCTATTCGAGACTCGAAATATTGTGGAACTTTGGTTTGAAATTTCAATTCAGGCTGTTGTCTATTTCGTTATACAACTAAATAGCGAATGATTGCACAGGGGTCAAATATCCAGCAGCGCTATTTTGACTAATTAGCTGATGGTAAAATAATGAACGAAATGTCGTAAACCAAAGTTAATGCAAAATGCGAAATTCCATTTCCTAGATTATTATAATTAATTGTATTATTAAATTATTACTCTAATTACTGTAATTGTCGTTTTTATTATTATCATTTAACGAATACTTACTCGGTTCGAGACCATCGATCTTGATTTTGGACACGTCGACGTGCGGCTGTACATTGACCTTCAAAGGACACTGGGGAACTTTAAGTCCGCCATATTTGAGATTAACCGTGTAAAGTCCAGGCACAGGGGCAACGTAATCTACGATGTAAGTACCATCTTCGTTGTCGGTCAATGATACCGGAAGGTTATGACCATCGGGACTTGACATTGTAAGGTCAAGGTCACCTGGACCTGCCTCACGACAATCGACGTTGAAATGCGTCCCTGCGTTCGATTTTACTCCCTTGTCCAGTCCTGGACCAAAAGCAGACACCATTGCCGGGTTCAAAGGCGCAGCGACCTTGACCCTATACGGAGATTTCTTGGTTGCTACGCCTCCGTAATTTACCTGGAAAATGTGAAATTGTTATTTGTATATTTTTTTTTAATTGAATATAAATTTCGAAAATAATTTTCGGTCGGTTTGATGGAATTGCGATAAGAATTGTCGAGAAACGTATGAAATGGGGAAAACCCTTTGCCCGTTTGTTGCGTAATAAGCGTTGAGTTAAGACTCACCATGACGACGTGTTGCGAGCCGGAAGTTGGAACGTAGCTTGCGAGTACAGTGCCATCGTGTTTGTCCTCGAGCTTGAGCGGTACTTCACGCCCTAGGCCATCCTGAATGGAAACTTCGAGAGGAGCTTGCCCAGCTTTTTTCACGTCGACGGTAAATTGCGTTGGTTTATCGCGACCAATGCCTTCCGGTTGAATTCCAGGTCCGTAAACTTCCACCTAAGAACGAAACGAAAAACGTAAATCCTTCGATATAATTTCTTCCGATAGCTCAAGAAATCTTTGAAATAATACACGTAAAAGCTCTGAGATCGAAAAATACGCAAAAATGTTGGTACAAATTCTGAAGCTAGAAAACAACCCTTTGGATTCAATATGAAGATTATTAGAAATGGCAATCTCCCTAAAATCGGAAAAATCATTAAAAAATCCGAAAATCTCACCTTGCTAGGATCAAAGTCAGATTTAGGTTGAATCTGAGCTATGTACGGAGATTTCGGTATATCCTCGGTATCGCAAAGAATATGAACGGCGTAAGGACCAGGCGCAATTGGAAGATAGGAAACATCGGCGGTACCATCGCCATTGTCGTCACAATTGATTTTCGCTTTCGAGGGTCCTTCGATCGAGAAACCAAGAGCTCCGGTCTCGCCGTTCGTGTCAACCGTGAATCTTGCCGGGTGTCCAACCACGCCCCCGTAAAGACCAGGTCCGAAAACTCGGATGCTAGATTCTTTGTAAGGTCCGACGTTCACTTCGAACGGTGATTTTGGAATTTCTTTTCCACCGTACGAAACCATTACCACGTGTCTGCCATCTTTCACCGGGACATAATGACAGTCGTAAGTCGTTGCATCTTTTTGCTTCATCCTGAAAAATGGGGAAATCCCAATTGATGAAAAAAAAGCATTTTTGAGTTTTGGAGTCTCAATACTTTGAAAAACAAAAACGATCCAATTAATAGTTTTGTTCGTTTTGCAAAAAATGAATGAAAAGTATAATCAACGTTTTCGCGACTTACTGAACCGACAAGTTGGAGCCTCCAGGGCCAATGACACGAGCCTCGGGGACGCCCTCACCGGCATCCTTAGTGACGATTGTGAAATCGGCAATATCCTTGACTCTCACTCCGGAGGACAATAATCCACGTCCATAGGCTCGACATTTTTTCGCATCGGAAACCGGTGCTATCATTACACCTACTGGACTTCCCGGTATGAGTTTGCCGGCGAAAAATATATTGACCGAATGAAGACCTAAGATCGGTGATGCGTATTCGCACCTCCACACGTCCGGTGAAGTTTGACGTAATTTTACTGGCACTGAAGTTTTCGAATTCTGTCAATAAAACAACAACAAGCGTGAGCATTTTTCCACATGCGTGTAATCGTGTAAAATTTCATTCATTTCAGATTTCAGAATATAATTTGAACATGTAAAGATTTTATAATACTTTATTTCTTTTATTGAGACATTTTATAAAAATTAAATCGCTATTAATCGTCTTCACGATTTTATGTTAATCTCATACCTGAGGATCCAATATTATGACTTCCGGTACACCACGTCCAGCACCTTTGGTGTAAATGTCGAAGTAAGTCGGACGATTTATAACGACACCTTCCGGTTGTAAACCTGGTCCACTCGCAGTCACTTTGCTCGGATCACCCGGATGTCCTTCGACCATCACTGCGTACGGACTCTTCGGTATTTCCCGGCCACTGAAGAGCACACGTACTCTATGAGGACCCTCGGACTTGGGCGTGTAAGACACCGAGTACGTGAGATTTCGATCGTTATTGAAACGCACGTCGACCTTTGGGGTTGAATAATAATTCAGATAATCATAATAATAAAATTAAAAAATCTAAAACGACCTTTCTCAATTCCCAATGAGTGTAACGTGCATACTTTATTAAAGCATTGCAAATTGAATTTTTTAATTTTATAAATATAATGACCATTCCAAATTTTAATCAATTCGACATATATATTCGCGTATTACTATTTCTGTATTCTGATAAATGTTGAAGTACTTGATCGTTGAATGATGAGAAAGATAACGAATAGAATATGGTGGTGCAACATTACCGGTATTTTTGATCCTTTTGAGTCCTCGGCAGTGACCTCGACGTTACCTTTACCGGCTGAGAATGTTTCGACGGTAAAATTGGCCGGTGCTCCGACAATGGGCCCCGTGGGCTCGATACCAGGTCCATAAGCGCGCACTCTACTCAACAAAATTGACGAAAAAAGAAAACAATTGAAACAATGCATTATGAAAATATACGAGCTAAAGAAAAATTCACTGACATTTGGGAAACATAATCTTCATCGAGCCAATCTGTTATGAAGCGTTATTATTAATTCAATGCTAAACTAATTTCTATGTTTCTATATACAACAATGTAAATTGGCTACCTAAAGTCTTCCAAAGTGTAAAGAAACAAAAAGAAATCCAACCGTAATTGAACTTGGGTTAAGCAAAAGTATCAAACGTGATTAGATAATGCGGGCATATAAATTCGTTGTTTTTCTCAAATATTTGTTTCTTAAAGAAAATCTCTAAGCCAGAGAGCGTTCCTCTGTTATTTTTCATTTTTTTGTCATGAAATGAAGCTTATGAAAAACAAATGAATAAGCGAAAATTGCAATTTTCAAAACATAGCTAGCGTTGCCCGACTTACCGCGGTGGGGGAATGCTGCCACCGAAAAAAATGAAATACAAATCTCGATTATTGATCAAACATTGGCAGCGAGACATTTGTTTGTGTTTGTTTGTCTCTTTTTTAAAACTTCAAGTGTTTTCATATTTGTTCAAACTCGATGAGCAAATGAAGATTGATAATTCAATATTGATTTATTTGTTGGCAATTTCGTCACTCTCTCGTTTTATTTATAAAAACCCTCGCCTTATAACAGAAAATAATTATTTCGAATTGATTAAAAGTTTCGTTAATTTACCTGTTTGGATTCGTTCGAGCTCGCAAAGGCGCGCCTGTTTTCAATTTTGCATTTGGATATTGCGAGAGATACGTCATCATTGACATTTCGTCGATATTTGGATTGACCATTTCCTCTGGTTTGATGAGCTGAAGTTCAATTTTTTGAATGAGTCGTAGGTTATGAATAAATTACAGAAAATGTCAAGTTGAACAAAGTACTATTATCGATTTCCGTGTTTCTTAATGAAAATACCTTAGAATATACTTTGAAAAAAAATATTTAAAATGTTGTATTATTTTTCGTTGAAAACTTGAATTTTTCGTGGAAAACCCCAATAAACCACATTTTGGGTCCTTATGTGCTATTATCGTATGTTGCGATTTGGTCAATAATAACGCGGGCAAATTCGCGGGTACAGCTAGTATAGCGATAAAACGTATAAAAGTACAATAATTGTTGGAGTCAATTGACTTCGAACCCACCTGAGGAATAGTGAGCCAATCATCGGCCAATCCCATAGCCTCGGAAGCATTTTGTACAGCGTCTTTGGGGTTCCATTCGGCCCAATCTGGGCATAATCCTGGTGCAACCGCATCAACAAGAGCACCAACAGCACGACCGTCGTTCCAATCGGATGTGAAATTATTAATCGGCAAATCCGGAACTTTCGATTGGATCCAGTGCATTAATCTCTGCTTCGGTGTCGCCCCTTTCTCCGTATCGTCACCATCCTCCCCTTCCCACATTGGCATTGAGATTGCATAATGTAGAATAAGCGTCCATATCAAACCGAGGATCAATTTCAGCTTGCAATCGACTATGTCGGAAGAGTCTGAACGGGATTGAAAAGAAAAAATATATCAATT
>JABSMR010017471.1:0-10224 GCA_018902295.1 Dusona sp. PSUC_FEM 10030013
ATAAATATCGAGGATGTGTGTTTGACGAATAAATAATTGCTTATTTCATCATGAAACAGATATCATATTGATACAGCTTTTCGTATTTGTACACCCCATATTGAAAAATGTTACTCGAGTCAACAGAATTTCACGTTTTTTTTCGTGCTGTACCTACAAATGATATTTACTTGTTGGGTAAAGAAATAAGGACATACAATTTTTGAATTTGAACTTAAAACGAGACTGCCTTTGTATGAATTCGTTGAAATAACAAACCCAAACCTTTCGTCGTTTTCTCCATTAAATTTAATCGTGCTGCTCCTTCAGATATGAAAGGAAAGTTGTGGCAAAAAATCATGCGTTCCTGCTACTCTCAAAGCGAAAGTTATGGCACAAAAGCATGTTTTGACAGCTCCACAAAAACCGTATTGCTTTTGCGCGGGATGGGGAAATTTGGAAAAATTTAATAGACTGCGAAACGTGGCGACACGTGATGCTCAATATGAGAAGGTTCATCCGACAGACACACCTCGTAGTACATGCCATCTGCGTATGTTCTACCAGCAGTAAATGCTGTAACTACAACATATGGACTACACCTAAGGTGGATAATGCTCAACGCTCATTTAGTGCGTGTACATAATAGGGGTTCTCTCTGTACTGCAGAATACAGCGGTATTAATGCTTGTCCTTGTGCCGCCACTGCTCTCCTATTATTTCTTGCATGCCTGCTAGCTAGCACGGAATACGTCATTCAAGTTCATGACGAGTGAATACACCTGCGTCCATTTAATGGACGAACTGTAAAACTGGCTGCTGGGCTAAATTTTATGAAATAATAAATAAAATCGGCAAATTCGTAGATATGGGGATTGAGAAACTCGTTGATGCATATGTATATTTATAGAAGTAGTAAAAAGATCGATAAAAGTAGAATATTGTACAAATTAATACATGGGTGTAAAGCACTAATGCGCTGATAATTGAAATTATGATTATATTGAATAGCGAATTAACATGTTGCTCGATTATATAATCAATGGATTGATTACAGTATGAATAGATTGATGGATATATGTAAACAATGCACTATAGGGTAGTTTACATTTACATGGAGATCTGTATCTTTGAACTATTCAATATCATGGGATCACCATGATCATCATTGATCCTATCGTCGATTCCGAATCTAGATTGCGTAACAGCGTGCAGTGTGAATACATACCATTGAAATGATTCAACACCACCACCACCTACGATGTTTTACACCATGTATCTATGTACGAAGTGGAAATATATTTTTCTACGTATATTTGTTTGATCATAGCGGGTGAGGATGATATTCAAGCAAATGAAAAGACGATTTGTCAAAAAAATTAAATCTGGATAAAATTCTTCTTTTTTTCATATAAGAAAAATAAATCATTTATACAATCGATTACTCGAGGAAACCTATGCCAAACTGACACATCTATTTAGGATTGAATCTCGGGACATGTATTATATATTTATAACAAAATGGCGTCTTCTTTGCGGCTGCCTTTGCAACAAAATCGAACACGCCCACAAAAAAAGAAACTCCAACAATCCTTAACATCCGGCCCTTGCTCGAATGGCTCGAGAATCCCTCCAGTGGATCCTACACGCTGGAGGATATTGAGTACGGATTCTACGAAGGATAGTGTCCGGGATCCCGAGGGATACTAAGTAGATTCCTGAGGGATGCTTCGTAGTTGGGGATTCTCGGGGTGTACTAACAGGATTACCAGGGTGTATTTGGGCGATTCCTGAGGTATATATACGATGAAATTTTTAACCCCAATATTGAGCCTACTATGAAAACAGTGGCAAATGTGTACTTAGGCTCTAAGGAGTTTCACCCTTTGAACTGGAAGCCTGGAAAATGTATGCTTTTCTACAGATAATACCACATTTCACACCATATTTTAGTTCAAATTGCAATCTATGGAACCTTATTAACCCCTTGATACAACTCTCAGTGTGGCAGATTCGTACAAAAATGTACTCTTCCATTTTCTAACCTTTTGTTTCTAAAAATTTCTAGAAGATATTAAGCAAAATAGTCGATCAGCAAAATGATATAATAATATGCCTATTTTTCTGAGTGTATAACGTAATGGCTGCAAAAAACATGTTGAAATCGGTGAATCAGATATTACAAGGTCGATTCAATACGATATGAAGCACTTTCAATTCGCACGAGAGGAGCATTAATAGGGGAATATTTAATCAAATATTTTTTTATTGTTTGCGCAATAAAACATGTACAACGGCGTACACAATTTAAGGTCCTTAAATATTGTTCATATCATTATCAGTAAAAATATTGATTCATCAGTGTCACAAAAATTATTTACTTTTCTATCGAGCTATAAAAAAAGCGTGAGTAAACTTAAAAATTATTGGAAATTCGAAAAATATTTTCACGATGAAAACTGATTTAAGGGTGTGAATATATTATAGATGAGTTCACTATGTATGCATGGATCTATAGAAGGAAATAAGAAAAAAGAAAAAACGGAGCGAGTGTAAAGATGATAGAGAACGACAACAGATCCTACGCAACTCCATAATAACATTACGAGAATAACGCACGTCGTTTTTTTCCTACCTCAACTGCTGCGTACATTAGATGTATATTTATAAGGCAAAGGCTGGGCTTGTTTCTTTTCAGTATAAATAGTAGCTTCCCGGGACAGGAGCACGAGCGTGGGTGTTTTTGTACGTGTATGAAACGAAGACCGAAGAGGGGGATAAAAAAAGACGGTACGAACAGGGGTTGAGCAAGAGAACGTTTTTAACCGTAAGAGATAATGTATCGGCCCGAAAGCTTTATGAATTTTGGGTCGGTGTGCGCGCCTTAATATAGACGTCACATGGAGATATACCCGCGAGGCTGAAATCTCTTCCCACCCCCTTATATATATATTTAACCGTATGGCAATTTATATCAAGCGTTAACAAGCGAAAGGGCTTAACGTACACGAATTCAGCAGGTAAAGATTCGTCAAATGCACCCTTTTATCTCCAGATGAGAGATATTTATGTGTTCGTAAGGCAAGCAAAATTCGAGGCAATTTTTTTTATTCCCTTCTCTCTCCCTCGCTCTCTCTCTCTCTCTCTCTGGCTCTCGCGTTCTTTTTTCCTTTCTTCCTCGCACTCTGAAATTCTGTTGATTGTATGAGATTGAAAAAAATATTGCCATCTACTTTTTACACGGTGTGTGAATATCTCGTGCTCGAATAAACATTTAGGGGGCGTAGTAGCGATATGTACGTGTCAGCTAGGAAAAAAAAAGTTTCGTCTGCCTTCCGGGCGTGAAAAAGCAGGGAAGAACGAGCAATCCACGAGAGATGGGGTTCAAGCAATATATTGGAAGGCTAACCGGTGTCTGACGAGTTGAAGGAATTTTCTACCCGCTTGACGCTTAATTTTGAACGATATATGGCTTAAACATAAATCATTCAACCGAACATTATTTATTCGATAATTGCTCGAAAACAATCATATCTAATCATAATTCTCTTTTTCGTTAATTGTTACATTGACAACAAGAATCGTGGTATTTTTTGAATTAGTAAATGTTTTAGAAATATTATCAATAAAATCAGTCAAAATTGTTTTCTTATCAAGTACTTAGTAACTCCAGAAACAACTCGGTAAGACAATCATTGAACAAAGCAGAGTTAATATAATTGATCGAAATACGACAAAATAATAGTATTTGAAATCAAATTAGAAATTGTATAATATTACTCATTTTTCTTTGAGTCCTGAAATTTCGAAATATATAATATTCCAAGACAAACTACAGTTTCAACAACCGCTGATTTTTCAGATGCCATAAATAAAAGTCACAAGACATTTAAAACTAGCGAGGGATTTTTGCTCGAGTAGAAATTACGTACAGTGCTTTAGTTTATTCAAAGGGACGTCATATTGAAGTGAAATAACGACGATTTGCTTAATTAAGTACGAAGCAGAGTATGAACGTGGAGAAGAAATAAAAAGAACGAGCGAAAAGCGTAGAGACGAAAAACGAAGAATCATATTCCCGGGATATTTACACAAAACTCTCTGTAATATTTTGCCCCAGATCGAACACCAGGGTATCGAGAAAATAATGGCTTCAATATTTCTGTGCATATTCCCCATGAAATGATACATTCATCACTTTTTTCAATTTTCCTACATTTTTATTTCCAACTGATTGTCAATAATTTAATCTGATTGACGATGTCACAAAAATCAAAAGCTCATATTTCACACGATCGAAGATTATAGCGATCTCTATTCTGAATTTTCAAATATTATTATTTTTTTTTTCATTTTTGCCACTACATGTGATAATAATGAACTATAAAATGTAGCCTGATACACAATGAATGTTAAAAAGAAATGAAGTACATCTACCTGTACAAATTTCGTTATGCACTTTTTATAAAATAACACTGGGATGATTTTATTTGTAGGAAACAAAATAAAATTGGGAAAATGGTATACAATTCAATATGTATTCTATAATGCCTTTATCAAGGAGTTAAATATGTTTTTCATTTAAAACGAAAAAAAGGAAAATGAAACAAATTGATATATAATCTTGGTACAACCATTTTTTTCGTTTGAACAGCTTACAAAAATTTTCATCGGAATCCAACTTCATTCAGATCAAATACAACGATTTTTGTTTCGTTTAAATAACAGAATAAAATAATTTTCATCGGAATGCAATTTCATCCAAATCGAACACAATCGTTTTTTTTCTTTCTTTTGATTAGTTGAAATTTAAATAATGACTCCAAACCACACATTGTTTAGAAGGGAGTTTTTGAAATTGAATCATGGGACCTTCGCAGTATGCAAATCAGTAATTAACCGAATTTTATTTTGTGTTACAGATCGAATCCATTTGGATAATCTTAATATGGGATGTTAAATTCCGTATTTATAGCACTGACGCAATTCGAAAAACACCATATTTTTGAGTTCCTCTATTCTCAACTTTAACCATAGACATCCATGTATTACGCATACTCTGATATAAAATATTATATATCGGTGTAAAATGAATTTCAACGAGGCGAATTGATTGGCTACCAAGGGTTTTAACTTCATAATATCCGTCGGACAAAATAGTGTTTCCTCAAGCGCGTAATAGCTCGATAATTTCATAATGCCAATAGAGTTTCGTGTCAAAGTATCCATAATGATATATTCCAACACCTCATTTTATGCGTTATAAAATCAGACTGAAACAAAGTTGATTTCATAGAATGAAAAATGAACATCATTTTGCTTGATCAACGTGATGGCAAGGATGATACAGATGTTCTATCATAAAATTGCCAATTTAAAAAATCTATCGAATGGTTGTACATAAAAAAAGAAAATATTCGGTAAGAGAAATTCGTAAAATTCTTCGGTCAACAAATTGCATTCCATTAGCCTTTTTTAGTCAATGAAAAACTACCTGTTTGCTACAGATTTACATGAGAAAATCCGAGTCTCTTGATCGAAGAAATATGGATTCGAATTAGTTCTAAGATTTTTTGGGTCCTTAGAAATGATAAGTGGTGAAAATCCACACCAGATGGTCGTAGCTTAAACACTATATATCATACCTAGGAGATTTGGCCTTAATGTATCTGGATATATGTTGTACAATGTATTCTGTAACATACTTTTTTTTCATAAAGTTGTTTACCGATGTATGTTTATATACACATGTACACAGTTATTTGCCACAGTCTCTCTCTCTCTCTCTCTCTCTCTCTCTCATATATACATGCGTACACACTCACTCTTATCATCATCATAGATCCCCTGATAGAACTTTCGGCCATTGTCATATATATCCATTATAAGCAACCTATATATATGGTAAATGGTAAAACGTCGACGCGAGGAAACTCGTTTCTCGAACTCGTCGTGCTACCAATCATAATCGTCGAAGCTCGGTGATGCGAAGTTTCGGAAAAGTGGGAATTCGTGTACCCGTGGAGAGTTAGGTATAGCTGGGAGCACCTGGCCCAGAGTTATAACGTGCCCGTTGCCACACACCACACCCATTTGTGCACAGACTAATGTACTATGACATATAGTTTGTTATATACCATCCAATACCAGGATTGGCATGAGCGAATCTATACATAGGTTCCCTCATGCCAAATCAAATGATTTTTTGCTTCAATTTTTTTCTCAAAGATATTTCGTAACCACTGTCTGAGATGTGAACGTTGCAGAAGAAGAAATATTTTTTACACTCGTATTGTTTTTATTTGAGTGTTTTTTCCTTTAGTATCTTATGGCAGTGATTGTTGTTATGAGAAAAGTGTAGTGGATGAAGAAAATTTGTTAAGAAATCGTTTTCGAGATTAATTTTAAATGGTCAAAAGTTGTCGCATAATAAACATTTTTTTTGGAAATTAGTATTTTGTAATTGTGGATCAGAATGTTTGTGAGGATACAAAAATATCATCACTATTGATTACTTGAAAAATTTGCAAACAAAATGACGAGGAATAAGTAATAACTCAGGCCGATAATTGTGACAATTTACTTGGAACAACCCATGTACGTACGAGCAAGTACTTTGCCCACGAGCGTATCCAGAGTTCGACGAAATCGTCGTGAGATCCCACAGGAGTGCGAGCAGTTCCCATGCCGAGCGACAGTAGAGTAGGTCAGTATATACATAGACGTCACTCACTCATCCATGCTCTCTCTCTCTCTCGCTCCCTCTCTGCTGTGCTCCTATCCCGGAGGTATAGACCTTCCGACCACAAGAGCCATCTTTCAATTCGATCGTCGTTAATATGTAAAATTGAAATTCGATAGCTTTTCGCCTACGATATTTCAGGGCAATGACTCCTCACCTGAGTCGAGGTAAAAATTCCATTTTCATTTTTATTTTTTTTTATTTGTTAAAGCTTCGTTCGCATTTTCCTCTGTAGGGACAGAAAATGAATTTGAGAAAATACGAAATATGAGAATTCTTCTGCTACTGAATTATTTACCAAGGAGAATGTACTTCGACCTAAATAGTATACACGTATATATTTATTTCGTATTAAATTTTAAGATACATCCAGAAAACTTTGATATTAATTTTTTTTTTTGTATGGAAATAAAGTTTCTTTTTTTAGAAAACTGCTGGCGATATTTATAAATCTTAGCAACATGCCCTTATACGGAATAAAGATAAATTCAATTGACACTCTATTTAAGCAAGCATGGAAATTCATTTTCTACGAATAATACACTGGGTCTCTTGCTGGATCAACTTTTTGGAGAATGTCAACGTGAGTTATTAGATCGTATACGTAACCAACGCTCAACCGACTTGCATTATTTTAAAGCTAGCATTCCCTCGCGTCGTCATCCCTTATTTATAACTCGTTACATTACTCGTGATACGGTTTTCATCGCTTCTGACGCAGAGGATAGTAGCAAAAGTCCCGAGAGCTTGAGCTAGTTGAATCGCGTTAATTGATAAATGATGACTGAGTGAAATCGACTACTATGACTTGGCGATGCTTCGAGCCTTTTATAATTAAATTACGCACAGTTGCATGCAACTATGCGAGGCTAATATCTGAAAATTTTTATGAAATTTCAACGGAAGAGACACAAAAACATATGGAAAAAGAACCGGTGGAATTACACAGTCGTGTAAGTTACAAGCTTCCTCGTTTAAACGCGAATATATAAGGTTCCGATTGCTCTTCTCAAAGGGTAGATATGTGCACTTAAATTTTACATATTTTCTTGGAACTGTTTTTGAGAACAAGACTTTTCAAATGACGTTGAATATTTGCTTGAAAGTGTAGATATGACCCTTCCCATCGACGTTTATTATCACGTGCAGATCGTAACTTGGAAATGTTTCTAGCAACCTACTTTTATTCATCTTGTCATATAAATGTCTATTAAATCCTAGATATAGCCTCAATAAAAAATAAGATTTGAGGAAAGCTTCAAGAAACGATAAATAAATGAATTTAATGGACACATTCGTATCTTCATGGTAAAAACTATTATTTTGGTTGCAGATGATGAATTACCATATTAATTTTAAAAAATACACGAAAAGTGTCACTTACTCGCCAAATAACATTTATGAAATGCAAAATATACTACCTTAACATACTGAATCATCGTGCTGTGTTTGCTAAGCTACTTTTTCAATTAGAACGTTTTAATATTTGTTTCATATAACTTGATGTATTCAGTGATTTAACTGTAGTTAATTTAGTAAAATATTTATGTAATTGAAATAATGTTAAACTCATATGAAAATGGTATTTGGAATATAACTACTTGACACTCCTCATCTGTAAGTAAAGGATTTTCTAGAATCAACCACACTAAATCTCTCGCAGCCGTTTCATAAAGTAGATTTTCTTTTATCCTATTACGGGCTTACCATCCATCCAACGTTAAGTTTTAATTCCATAATTTTCACCGCGAAATCGTAACGCCTGAATATTCAATACTCATCTCCGTTTCCGGCAGCCTCGATGATCCGTATAAGCTTAACCTAAAAATTTATACCGGAAAACCTTTGTAGCTGAACAATATTGTAATGATGTTCGACGGTAGAATTCCAGCACACTTTGTATAAAATATCACTAGGAATTTGCAATTAGTTAATAACATTCATTTTCTCAGAACCAGAAAATTCTCCCGGTTTAATTTGTGTGTTCATCCCTATTTATGATTTTTATTCTGCTAATTTTCTTTTGAATTAAATTTTGGTTTGCATTCGATGTAAACAAGGTTGGAAAATACATGTGAAGAGCGAAATATCCCTTTTCATTGACTCACTGTTCCAATGAAAAAAAAAAAATCTCAATAATCCTGATTCGACAGCGGTGGGCTGTGAATTTGTGGACTGTGCATCGACCCTTCTCCATTGTAGTCACATTCGATCGCACATACCCAATTTATATGCTAAAAGCACTCTATTGTTTTCGCAAATTGTTCCAACCGAAATTCGCTTTGACGTTGCGAAGAATTGCATTTCTATTTTAAAAATAAATAGTCTAGCTCGACGTCCAAACAAGCAAGCCCGATTGCGTTAATAAAGCTAACATTTATTACTGTTCTGACGAATAAACTAAAAATCTTGTGAAATTTAATTCCATGAAGAAAAAAAAAGAATACATTCGTATTTGGAAAGCCTGTTTTTATGCTATACGAAAAAATAAAACTATTCGTGTGCAATAAAAACAAGTGAAGAGATGTTAAGAAAAAATTCAACAAAACAACAACCAAAATTCATTTAAATCATTTTTAAATACCTTGGACTGGTTTTTATTAGCTTTTTACTAATGAAATCGTGGTTTCCAAAAAGAAAAGCACGATTTTATTTGATCACCCGTTTTGCCTCCCTTTGCCGGTTGTCCCCCGCTTCGGAACTTTTAGGAGAGGATATGAAATACTGTCCGTCTAGCATTATCGTGCATATGAATCACTCCCCACATATCGACCCACGAATTTGCTACGACAATTATCCTTCTCTACGTTGAAGACTGAACTCGAGCTTCCATTGGACAAACGTACAATAAAAACAGAAAGCCTCAATCCGCCATAAACTCACGAGTATGTATTTTTCACTGGTATTTTCATCGACGAGGTATTTCAAAGCGAATGGTGTAAACTAATTACTCATTGGATGCTTCTAATTGAAAATGAATTGCTGGTAGAAATTTATAATAAATTAAATAAAGTTAATTGCAATTAAAAATCGTACGTGTCAATGAAAAGGGCGTTTCAAAATGCCACGCTGATTTTTTTCAATGCTGATATTTTCTAATAAATAATTTTCTGCTATTTTATTGAACTTCAATTAATAACGTTGAGTTCATGGATCCATAGTTAATAGACAAAGTCGTAAAATATGTAAAAACGATTTACAAAGCATTTCGAAAAAAATTGTAAGAAAAAAAACATTATAATTATTCCGACCCAAAACGGGGTTGAGGATTCTCGTGACAGATTATTCGAGGCATTGATAGATCACGAGGAATACGAGAAAAAGAGGGTTCGCCGCGTTAACTCACAGGTGAATTCTTCTTCTGGGCCTCGAATCGAATTTCTCGACCTGAGCCTTTTCTATCTCTCTCTCTCTCTCTCTCTCTCTCTCTCTCTCGTATAATGTATTCAAATGTAACGTGAAATGAATCGACGATTTCACGGAGTTTTATTTATTATTATTAT
>JABSMR010017482.1:0-10221 GCA_018902295.1 Dusona sp. PSUC_FEM 10030013
GTATGACAACGGATTCTCATCTCACCGGTACCATTAAATTTATTTTTATTATTATTTCATTATTAGCTGTTAATTGGCGCTGGCTTTATGAAATGCCCTGCGAGCCATTTTTTCACTCTTTGCATAACTTTTATACACCGTTAACTATGCAATTATATTAATCCAGCTGTGCCCGTGGGCTTGGCCCGGGGCACATTTAGATGCGAGAGGTATCCTTTTTCACGAAAATATCATGTTGATTTTTTTTTTTAACAGGTTGTGGAACATTTTTCATAGGACAATGGATAGGGTCCGCACTACACCAGTATATGGGATTATTACACATTAAAAATCACACTCGATTCCACTTGAAAAAATTAAATATCGTGAAAACCGAATGAAAAAGATGTGTACAGCGAGCGTACATCTTACTTTTTTTTTTTAATTTAATGGACATACAAATAATTTCAATTCATCACATAGCTGTACCCTCGCCTTCGCTCACATTCAAATATTCGTTAATATATGCTAAATGAATCCCATATAATGCAAACGCATGAACACGCCACGTACAGTCATCCAAAAAAGAAGCTAGATGTTCATATATACCAGCAGTGCGCAGCGTTTTCACCTTGAATCTTGAACCTTGAGATTTCTCCAGCGTTATTGCAAAACACACAGTCACTAGGAACTGCAAACGCTCAAACCGAAACGGATCATTGATTGGTAGAATTGGGGTCTTAGTATGAATACCTCTCCACGCTTATCATATTTTGTCAATATAACTGTCTATGAGTCAATGAACCGATGAACTAATATATCGAGATTATTTGTAGCCTTAAGCGTATCCTGCCATTATTTGCTCATTTTGAACATAATTTTTAGGGTTTTTTCTAAACTAAAATACTCAAAAAAATATGGTCAATAAAATATTGAAAATTGCAAATTTTTCAACAGTTTGATCAGTTTAAAAAAATAGCTGCAACTGTATGTTTTCTATACAATGTTTAAACTCTAGCTACCACGCGATCTCTTTACTTTCAACTTATTTTCAAATTTCCTGTTAAAAATTGATTAAAATCGGTTTAGCAGGTCGTGAGTTATAAACAGTCAAACGTACAGACATGAAACCATTTTTTCGCTCATATATAGAGAGAAGAGAAGAGAAGAAAAGAGAAAAGATAGAAATTTACGATAAGTATTTGGTCGATCTTATTATAAATCGGTCCCATTCCGGATTTTAGAGTTCATGTAACGTCAAGAAAAATGTCGCCGAGATATATTTAGTATAACGTAATCTCTGCACCTCAGGTAGCCTTCTGCGTTTATATATGCATAAATGTACACCAGGCATATATGACGATCCACGCATTGAACGTTCCTTAATTGCTACTCAAATTAATGCAGCTCCGCGATACGATGGCTGTTCGCACGCTCGTTTAACCGATTACCAAGAGCTTAGATGCAATTACTAAAAGCTTGGGGTCGTTGCATCGTATGCTTGGGTACGTTCTCATTTCTTCATGAACCCTCGATGTTTTTGATTTTCGGCATCTCGAACTTCGACGTTTTTCCTGTAATTATTTTCAGCACTAATCGATTACACAAATGATCATCACAACTCTTGCAGACATGAAATGTTCTAACTAGAGGAAAGAGGAAATGAAATACTCAATGTGTATTAAGTCTAGTATAGCGTGAATAAAATTGATTAAAATGAACATTTACATTTCCCTGTATCATTCATATTTGCTCAACGAAGATCTAATGCGTAATAGTTTCCTAGGTGAAAAGAAGCGAGAAGAACGATAATTCCAACGACTCGATTGAAATCGCTTGGAAAATATTGCAAAATAAACTCATTATCGATTGCTCATCTAAATGTGAGAAAATGGTACAAAGCGTTCGTTTTGGGAAGCTTTTTTTTGCTTAGACTAAACTAGTTTATCTCATAAAGGCTAAACTCGCTTATCCTAAAAATCGGGTAGCAAAAACTACACTGACCTGAAATCTAGTTTGTGCCGATAACACATATGTTCCAAATACACTGTTTCAAATGAAAAAAAAGTAAAGAGCAACGAAAAATATAAGAGGACAGTGTAGTTGTGAGAGGTCAACCGTTCAGTTGGAATTGTCTGTAAAAGAGAGATAGAGGGTGGAGGGGAAAAAGACTTATGTGTGAGAGAAACTGAAAACCGAAGGAAGCAAAAGTCCGGTACGGTTTCAAGTCTCATTGGTCATTTGACGACAGACTTACGACACCCACGACCTATCCCACCTTACCAACACACCATGCTCTCCCCTATGAAAAGCTTTGTGGTCGATCGTGCACCCTCTTTCATTTATTCTCCTCGAATTGCCCTCGCTTAGCGTCTTCGCCTGTCTCTAATTCATACTGTGCGTATGTGTGTATATTTGCATATATATCAAAAGTATAATGAACGATTTTTTGATAAACGGAAAGAAAGAAACCGTCCAAACAGCGAATCTTGAATCAACTTTGGAAATTAAATGCTTCTAAAAGTAAACGGATCGGTTATTCCCTTATTTACATTCATACAATTGTTATCTCAAAGTGTATTGCAATTCGAATAAGAAATATGTTATTTCAAGAAATAGCTTTGTGGCGTACAACTTGTTTCCGCTTGGCTTTCAAACAGGTGGAAAGGAAAGTGAGTCGTTTTTGTTATTCTCTGATTTTATTTTCCTCCCTGATTTGTCCCATTTATTCTTACGTATTCTCTAGCTTCCAATATATACTGTCTCCGAGAAATGTTACACATATATTTCTTTCCGTTCATGTATAAGAGATTTTCAGTCTCGTCGAGCGGTTCAGAGCTGTACAAACGCTGGTACAAAACTCGATTTCGTTCTTCATTGACATTCGTCGACGTGAACATATAAGATGAACCTTTATTTAGATATTTATATATATATGTTATAGCTTCGAGACATAAGGACGTAACCCACACTATTCCATGTGCTAAATGATGTAAGTTATGCTATTTTGTTCCACACCTCTCAATATACATGGATACGCCGAAACGGCAGGCTGCAAAATATCCTACATGATACACATACATTCATATATAGTAAGGTATCTATGAAGCCAAATAGCAGAGAGACTACGAGACATGCGCTTTTCCCTGCTTTCAAAACTTTGGGTAGCAATACTACTGAACGCCTGATATATGATGTTCTAATAGAAAGAGAAAAAGATACAGAAATACGAGTAGGTGTACGTGTACCACAATCTGCGATTCACACACCAGCTGAAATTTGATTTATATGTTAATCGGCAGACAGCTGTCTCATGACGAATGTACGCAAGTGCGCACCGTCTGTCGCTGTCGACTGTCGATTTTCTCATATTCTCCTATTTCACTCCTACACCTTCTCTGTGGTTCTTGTTTTTCTCGTTTTTATCCTTCTCTCTCATTCGGCGATTGCTTTTTGTTCCTTTTTGCTTTCGAAACACGCTGTATAAGTAGACAAGGTCTAAATTAAAGTCTCATAAAAATGAAGTACTGCAAGCAAATACGTGGAAATTGTTTTTACACGATTACTTATTTCGCCGATAAATTTCGACTGAATGTCAAACCGCAAATGTATAAAAATCATTTATATACGAGTCTGGCAACACTATACAAAAATATCCGCCGCACTTTTTCCTGATGATAAGGATATTGAAAAAATGTATGAGAAGAGTTTTGGAATACGCTCAGCCTGTTCTTCTTTCTCTTTTCCAGATACTGTAGTCATTATTTGGTGCACTGCATGAAAGATTGTACTAGTTTAACACAACAGTACAGCAAAATCGAGATAAAATCGTGCATTGGAACTTTTGCAAGGATTTCCGATAAATGGGACTCTTGAAAGTTGCATATGGACAATTTTACGATATCAAAGTTTCCCATGCTTCAAAAATATATTTAACAATTCCGGATTTGAATATCTAGAATCAATATTCGATAACTGTGCTATGAAAGCTTTTTAGCACTATTTCCATTTCGAAATAACATTTTTTATAGTCAGAAGCCTTTAAAAATATCACTGGGAACAATTCAAAGTTCAAACATCTGAATAGCTAAATGGACTATAAGATTCATAATGCTTTTAAGCAATCGTCAGGTTATTGCCTCGTTATATAACGCTATTACTATTACGCCAATAGTTATCGCGATTAATTTCCCTAGAGATTTGGGGATTTTTTTTTTCAACTTAAATCGTTAGTTCATGGTCATAATAGGAATGTAACACTACTAATTTGAGATCAAACCTGCAACGCTATCAAGCTATTGAAGCTGGACTAGTGAAACATTTTTAGAGCAAGAGTTTTTAAAATCGTTGTACATACATTTGATATTTTTTCCTATCATTTTTATATTAAAACTTTAGGGTAATAATACTAAGTTTTACCAACCCAAACAAACAATTTTGGAACGTTCTTACGTACTTTTCTCCGATACACCACTGCTGATGTAATGCTGAAAATTCATTCACAAAAAAGTTGACTCCGCGATTGGCCCACGACGGTGGTATTTTGCATACCAAAAATGAATAAAAAATCTTTTTTTTTCTCTATATTCATAATAGATCCCTCGGAACGAGTTTTCCATTTAAAAACGTCATCATAATGTTGTTGGCTATACGTATGCATAAGCAATAATAAAATGAAAAACTCAAGCATTTTCCGAAGGTTGTGGGAAAAAATTGTAAAAAGTCAATAGTAATGGTAAAACGTTTATCGATCGCTAGAGAAGCTCTTAGTTCTGTAAAACGCTAAACTTTCATCACCGTGTGTAGATCTCTCGTGACAAGGAGTCCAATGTATGGGTGATAATAGAAACGTAGAACGAGCTCGAATAACAGTAATACATGCACAAAAGCTCGACTTCCATTGCACCGGGTTTGTATGGAGAAACGTACACAGAGACAAACACATACATATGTATATTTATTTGATCGATTTAATCGTGTTTCTCGAGATAGTCAGCTTTGTGACACCCAAGACGAGGTTCGATGACCGGCTCCTATATTCTCTCTGCCTTTCTTCTACTCTACTTCTTCTGTTTTGCACGTCTACGTAACCTCCATCTACGTAATGCTTGCGAACGAGTGAATCATTTGCATGAATCTATACCTTCGAAGGGATTTCGCAGATTCAGCGGAGTAGTCGTGAATTTAATTATAACATGAACACGTAACGTCTATGAAGCCAGAGTAAATTATTCTCTTCGCTGCAACAAGAATTTCGTGGTAAGAATTTTTAATTCCATTTTTATACTAATTCAGAGGCAAAAATTTCGATATGTATAATTATTGAAAATACATACATTATCAAAATGTAATCGGGACAAAAAAATCCCGTGCCCTTGAACGTTTTGGTAGAAAATCTCTTATTAAATATTCAAGGCATTGAAAATCGTTCGGTTATTCCGAATGGAAAAAAAATCAAGTAACTAATTACTTCCGGAAAAATATAAAAATTGTTTCACCGCTATCTTGATCCCTTCTTCAAGAGATTGAATTAAATAGCTAGCGATGGCGATTGTGACATTCGGGGAACAAAGGTAGGTTTTCCAAGCGACGAATAGTCATGTCTCACTCTGGAATCTCAGTTTCAATAAAAACAAAAAACAAATCACTTTCTAAAACTTTAAAGGTCAATAGAAAAATCGTAATTCAAAGAAGTCCGACGTTGTACGAGGATTGCGCCATTTTAACAAGTCTCAAGTAGCAATGATGTCGGTTTCTCGTCACGTAGATTCACAATCAGTAGAGAGAGCACATTTTTGTCTAGCCGTCCTGGATCTAAATCCGCGATAAGGTCGCAAACATTACAATGATGGCATTTTTATACTATTGTCATGCGCACTAGCCTCTTTATCTCATTGTTGAATGAAGTATTGTGGTTTTCCCAGATCTCAAGAAACGTTTCTCAAGAGCATGCTACTGAATCGCACGGAGCACGTGCACGTTTTTTTTAACTTTTTTTTTTATTTAGTATCAAACGATTTATACATTTTCATAAGAATTATAAATTGGTTTTTTCCATCAAGTAAAACTGAGCATAGATTAACTTTCATTTGTTCAATTTTCTGTTTCGTTTTAGCATATTTAATATTACATAGCCGGCATTTTATTTGATAGATAGTCTACCGTGAGAAGTTTGAATGTATTTTACTAACATATAAAATTGAAATCCTTCCCTCTACCTAATCCTAGCGATTTAATCCTCTACCGAGCTGAAGGTCTTTTTGGGTCGTTTTTTAAGCATGCTGTTCAACGTATACCTATCCTATTGGCAGAAGTTAATATTGGATGACTTCTTGAAATTAACACTCATTTGAACAACTAACGCAAATTAAACGAATTGATGTTTTTTTTCACAAATAAAAGAAAATTGAAACATTTGAATTGCATAGTAAATTCAATTACCGACAGCGATGGGTGCACGGCCAGTGTGTGGCTTTGGCGACCTTCCAAGTTAACCCTCCGCCACCCGCGCTAAACTTCCAAACGTCGTTACACGCGTCGAGGGAAATCGTCGCAATGATTTTGAGCCCCACAGCGTTGCCATATCGTTATTACTCGCGCTTCCTGCACCGTTGATGCTCGGATGCTCAGTAGGAGATATGGCATCGTTAAATTTCTGCATTCAGTCATATTAAATATTATTCATAAAATATGAATTGAACACTACCGTACAAATTTCTGTGCTATCGCGCTCTACTAATAATAATATAGGAATAGCTAAATTGTCACAATTGAATCGTTTACCCCTATGTGTTGATTAACAAAAAGAAAAAATGAGGCGTTTCGCTCATAGCGCGAATGGCGGAGGATTGAGCAGCCTCGGGCGAAATCAGTACTTGGTTCCGTGATCGGTTAGTAATGCACTAGCTTTCGGATCGATCGTCGATCGGGAATCAGTTTTTCTAAGTTTCTGATGGTGTTAACCATCTGGGTTAACTCGCAAGGGTATCTTCGCAGAAACATAGAAAAAAAAAATAAGTAGTAAATTTGATTATTTCTAATTTTATTCCGAATCTCTGTTTATATAATAAAAATTAGTTCATGACTTTTTACCTTTGCGAGTAAGATTGTCAGAAAAATCGAAATGTTCTTCATACTATCCAGTGGGCCTGAAAATTTCCATCACATAGCGATACCTCTAGCGATATATCTAGTATGTACATATATTTTTATGCATAACTGCTGAATAAATGACTTTGAATGTCCATTCATTCGTACGAACTCGATGAAACCAAATACTCGTAGAATTTACACATTATTGCAGTGTTATTAAGCCTGGACATTCAATTGCAATAGGGAGGGTTGTACATGTGCATTATTTTCGATATACTTACACAATGACATTGGAATTCAATGCAATGGAATGAGCAGTAAATTATTGACTACCGATCATTCGATAAAACGCACTAAATAATTGATTCCGATCAGATATAAACTTATACCAATTAGGTGTAAATTTGATAAAAATTTCAATTCAGATATTGAATTTGATCTTCCAATTATTCGAACCCGTTAGCCTGCTGGTACTAAATAAATTACTCCGTTCGACAAATGTATACGTAGTTTGAATTTGAATCAAAATTTTGAATCCGGATATTCCATTATTTTCCGATTATACGGAACCGTAGGCTCTTTGCTCCGTTTTGATTACCAAATTTGCGTACAAAAATATAACGTTGTGCATTCAATGAAAAGTCATCCTCTTTATTCCAGAAATGCCGTTACATCGAATTAATTAAGTTTTTTTTCGCTTCATCACTTTTCAAGTGTCTTTTCAAATTTTATTCAGAATTCGAACATTTAATTTTGTGATGTCACGTTCAATATGTGCCCGTAATGTTTGCATCATTCGGAATTACAAAATCGAGTCTATCGATTGGATTCCACTTTTTTTGTGTTTATCGTGTGAGCAGTCCATACAAAACATAGAAATTAAGCGTTATCAATAACGTCGGATGCGTGAACCGACTGATCGCAAGTCTTCGTTTCGTGTATGCTCGTTTTCCACTACTTCGCTTCTTTTGTCGTGGGAAATTGTGTGGACACGATTCAAGGAAGATTAGACAAGCGATTGCATGCCGCGCAGCTGCCAATCGAAGCGCGTGGCGATGAAAACTTCATTTCATGATATGCAATTTTTAAAAGATCGAATTGATTATTGAGAAAGTACATCGGGGAGAAGAGGATACGGATGTATAACGAGCACGGTATATAAACCCAAGTTGTCATTGAACAAGGCCTCCGCGTGGGAAACCCATTACAATATGTTGTTCATTTTGATTCTTGGTTTGCTGTGCGTTAGCAGCTTCGGTGAGTTTTATTCGGGGGATACGAAGCTTTTGAATATTTTTTTGTATCGTAAAAGTGAACTATTGTGAAGTTTGTAGTATCACAATTAATGATTAAAAAAATAATGACGTTGTCATTAAATTTCGTAATTAAAAGACTGGCTTTTAAAGGATTCGTGGCCAAACCACCATTTCCCGACCACCGAATTGTTGGTGGAGTATCCACAACGATAGCTGCCCACCCTCATCAAGCTTCGTTACAATATTACGGTGGCCATTATTGCGGAGCTTCGATAATCAGCAACAAATGGGTTATTAGCGCTGGTCACTGTGCTGGTGGTTCGCCATCGTCTTACGCCATCAGTGTCGGAAGTAACCAAATGTATGGTGGTTTGTTGTATGACGTCAAGAGGGTCGTAAGACATCCTCAGTACAACGCATACTCGATTGATTACGATATTGCACTTTTCGAGGTATGTTCGTGTCAGAAAGAGAAGCCTCGCTTTTCAACGAGGAATGCATAAAAAGTTTTACGACATCACCATGAAGGAAAAGTCATTAGAATCGTGTCAAATTTAGGAGAATTGCTTCAAAATATTCTGAACTTATATGGACTCCCGGGAACTCAAAAACGATTATGAAAGCTTTATTTTAATTGGAGCATTCATTGTTAGTAATACTTATTTTGAAAAATTACTCTTTATATCGAATTTTTAATTAGGCTCCATTTCTTGCCAAATGTAATTTAATGTTCAAGTTTCGCAAAGAATAGTATCATACATATTCATACCTTTGATTGAGTGGCGTAAATCGTACAATAATTATTACTTTTATTTGTATATGATCACTGTTTTATATTCGTCATATGATCAGTGAATTATACATGTAATTACATGGCTTTCACAATTTATGGATTAATTAAGGGGAACAATAAACCGCATGATATGAATTGCGTGCTGTACTCTATCGCACACTGCACTCACCAGAGAAAATCCGCTCATATTTTTGGATAATCTATAGCCAATTATAGGAAAATAATATTTGAAATGAAGTATTCATAAGTAAAACATTTATTTCAGTATATAACTAAAAATGTATGAAACATTATTGGACCGTGAGGACGTTCTATTGCTAAAGTGTTCTTATTACGAATTTCCTTTTTTCAGATAAACGATACTATCAAGTTTAATAGTAGTATAAACGCCATAACGTTGGCCACAGTTGAAATTCCAGCGAATTCGACTGTAAACGTAACCGGTTGGGGAGCTCTTTCGGTAAGATTAAACAGTAAAATTTATTTATTTATTCATTTATTTATTTATAACGGTGATGGTATTAAAGGATAACTTTTGAATTGATAATTTTGCAGGAAGGAGGACCGTCTCCAAACATATTGCAGCAGGTTTCTGTCCCCATTGTAAGCCGACAGTCGTGCGTTCAGGCATACGCCGATATTAATACCATAACGGCAAGAATGATATGTGCAGGATTGGAAAGAGGTGGAAAAGATTCTTGCCAGGGTGACTCGGGAGGACCTTTGACGGCCAATAAACAACTTTATGGTATCGTTTCGTGGGGTTACGGTTGCGCTAAGCCCAAATATCCTGGGGTATACAGTAATGTGGCAAGCATGCGTCCCTGGATAAGAAATGTAACTGGAATCTAAAAAACATTCCCTTCGTCGTAGCGGCTGACAGAAAATTACACGAATTCTTAATAGTGCTCTTGTTGCAAAATCCTGATAATACTAATATGATTTTCATCGACTAAGAAATAAAAAAATGATAATTATCTATAAGAACATTTTTTTTAACGCCCTATACCCGCGATTTCGTCGATTTTCCAAGGTACTTTTCTAGACGCGGTTAAAAAAAATGACGCATATATTGACAACATTTTTTTACAGATCATTTAT
>JABSMR010017493.1:0-10220 GCA_018902295.1 Dusona sp. PSUC_FEM 10030013
CTTTTTCGTCTATCGGTGACGGATCTGAATTATTTCCAAAAAATATTGTTTGAAAAGTCAATTATAAATATGAAATATTGAATTTGCAATAAAATCGAGTATGTCGGCCTCTTTATTTCTGTAACCATGGTTGTTATGTGTTTCCAAGTTCTTGGATCACAAAAATCATATCGTTTGATAGTTGTTGACGAAAAAATTTCGGATAATTTTTGGAAAATGTTCTATATGTCTTTGCAGTGCTTTCATTAAAGTGGAACATATTATAAACACCTGTCAAATATGATATATTTAAACTATTTGAATTAACCTTTTTCGTCTATCGGTGACGGATCTGAGTTATTTCCAAAAAATATTGTTTGAAAAGTCAATTATAAATATGAAATATTGAATTGGCAATAAAATCGAGTATGTCGGCCTCTTTATTTCTGTAGCCATGGTTGTTATGTGTTTCCAAGTTCTTGGATCACAAAAACCCTATATTTTGACAGTTGTCGACGAAAAAATTTCGGATAATTTTTGGAAAATATTATATATGTCTTTGCAGTGCTTTTATTAAAGTGGAACATATTTATATTTCTACAGTTTGATACAAATCAAAATTTTTCATTGTCCACTGAGCCCATAGTCGCGTTAAAACCGTTTTAACTTGTCTTCTATTTACTAGATGAAAGATCTAAAAAAAATCGAAACGAGGTCATCTTTGCACTGCCTGCAATTAGAAAAATTATTAATGAAAAAAATTGTAAAAATTATTGTACGCTGATGTGGTCAAAACTTTTAGCTGAAACGTGTACCTACAGAAGTACCTCAAGGAGGAGATTTAGGGATTTTGGTCCGTTGTTTTGCTTCATGTTCTCTTGATAACGGTCGACTTGCTGATTCCTCTCGTACGTTAAAGTAGTGAGACTAATTTGTGCCATGAACTCTGAGCTTACAAAAAAATCTACGAGATGGCAATAGTGGGTTTTCAGTTGATTTTTTCGAAAATAAAAAAAAATAAAAAAAAAAGTAAAACGGGTTGATTCTTTTTTTTTTTAAATATTCTCACGTCAGAATAAATATTGGTTAAGAAACCAGCGATGTAAAAAGTAACGTGAAAAAAATCACGCGACATAGAAAATCGTTGAACAGAGAGAGAGAGTATTTAGGTATTACACGTTATATTTATCTTCTAGTAGCTCATATTAATAATCTTCATTTAGTGATTTCGCGATGAACGAACCGGTGCGGAAGAGCTATTTCGATCTCATTAAGGCTAATATGGCGGCTGCGAAAAGAGTAATTAATCCCTTGATTAATCGATAAATCAAGCTAATGAAAAGGCGTTATGATTTCTACCGTTTGCAGAACCAATTCATTACGAGATTGGTGTACTTTGGTACGTATTATGGGACGGAGGAATATTTGCAAAAGGTACACTGCGCTCGACATACTTTAATTAAGAAATAATTAAATTTACGGCAACTCAAAAATCTTGTTCTCAATTAATAAATTAACGAAAAATAGATTCTTACGATGTTTTTATAACTGCACAGGGAACGTTGTTGCCCAATATATCGTGGGTGATGGGACACATGTAACGAGCTTGTTTCACAATAAGAGCTTTTTTGTCGTCAGGATCTTTGACCTCTGTGAATTTGACCGGAATGAGATCTTTCAGTTTTAAAACACGTCCGCTCTCCGGACAATAAATATTTTTGTCTGGTTTATTGATGGGAGCAGGTTTGGCCTGTGGCGTTTTAGATGGAATCCAAAAACTCGGTAAACTCTTATCCCGTCCGTTAGTCATGTTCGATACGGAATTACTGCTTTCGCCCTCCGGCTTGTCCTGTCCTTTCGCTCGGGATACAATGTTTTTTTCTCCTTTCAAAAAATTCTGGAGCTTTGCCAACTCTTCGTTCGCAGTCTGTTCCTGGGATTCGTCCTGTTTTCATTCAATTACAAATGAAAATCGGGTCCAAAATATTGTGCGACACAACAAAAATAGGCGAATAAAAAAAAATAGAATTCAGTAAGTGCAATACATAGTTATATAAAAAATAAATAGCGCAAATAAAATGCAATAACATTTATGAAACTGACTGCGGCGGGTACACGGCCGGTGCATAGCTTTGGCTCTCAAGTCAAGGCAGCTTTGAGTAAAGCGGCTACTTGAATGGATAACCGCTTAGCCATACATAGCCTCGCGCATCGGTCACTCAACAGGAGACAATTTTTCTGAGATTCTAATGATGTTAACCACATAAAAAATCAGCAAAAATTGATTTTATAAACGTAAATGCTATAACAGGGTCAAAAATAGTCAGAATATTCTCTTAAGCATAAAATGTTACTTATGCAGTAATACGGTTGAATTATATACTATTCTCTTTTTCTTTTAAAACGAGGAGAATGGTATTTGATATATTCGTGTTTGGTGAGTATTTAATAATGAAAATTTTATAAAACGATAAAAAAATTCGAAAAAATGAAAAAAAAAAAAAGAAAGTTTTTTAAGTAAAAAAAAAGTTGGTGTTGTTTGTAGGGTTAAGGGTATGCATCGGTCGTCCTGCTCGCTTCGGATTTTCGAAAGTGAAAATATTCGATACCGTTTGATCGATCGGAATAAAAAAAAGTCCTAGCCCGCGCAGAAAGATGGTAAAAATGGGCTGACTTTTCTTTACTCCGATCGGACGAACGGTGAAGAAAAATATCACTCCCAAAATTTGTAGGTATCTCTCTCGTACTCACGGTGGAGAGATAACGACTGATCCATGTCCTTAATAGAAAAAAAAAAGAAATGGAAAATACCTCATCTCGTTGTTTCTGTTTTTCGTACTCCTTCAATTGTCGCGCGTACTCTCTCTTTTTGGTTAGAATATATTCAAGAATAGATTCCTTGTCGAAAAGATAACCATCGCGACTGAAATTTGTACATTAATAAAAAGAAATGTTAGAGCTTTCGAGAGATCGAACTCTTTTACGAGAATAAAACTTGATATTTACGTGACAACTGGATTCCTACAAGGCTGCAAAGTCAAACAACAACAGTCGAAATCTTTGACAGAATCTTTGCCAACTCTGTGACTGTTCGTCCCGTAACCAGAAGCGGCAGCGTCTTTTTTCTTCTCGTGATAAGTGTACACTGCTCCGGCAGTGCAATTTCTTGCGTGCCGAGTCATTTTTTTGTGCGATCAATCAATTATTAAGTAGAAGACAAATTTGACAACGTCGAAAATACAAAGCTGTTTACGTCCGTGCGAATCAGCTGACAAGCAGGTTTGGTCGTCGGTGGTGCCATTAGTGCGGCGATTTTACGTACTACACGAATAGCGGGACTTTTAAACATTTTTTTGTAAATAAAATTCAAATGGATCAGAATGCACGCATCATTTTTTAGACAACTCGTTATTTATATGTTTCATTAAAATACTGATTATTCGAATCATTTAAAGTGTTTGTTAAAATTGTATATTTTCGCGTCCTTCTAACGATCTTTTTAATCGAAAACGTAGACTTATATTAAGGTAAGTTGTTCCGATGCACCGGCTCGATGCCAAGTATATGAAAAAAGAAAATAGAAGAAATCACAAACCACAATAGCCAGCAGGATCAATTTTTTTTTGTTTTATGGTAATGGTCGCCTTTTTGATTTCACATATATCGATATACGGTGGTAAATGATTTCAGCAAGAAAAACGATAAACGAAAGTGAATAGCCCACAATGGCAATCGCCATCACCTGTACAAGCAGAACGTTCGTTTTCTTCTGTTCTTTGCTCGGAAAATGCTTTCGAAAGTTCTTATCCTCTTCGGTATAGATGTTGTTCAAATTCGATATTAAGTTTGCCAGAAGTCCTTGGTAATCTTGCATGTAATCGCAAGATTATTTCATCCAGGCACGAACGATACGGTGATCGTTTGCCCACTATAAAAACGAAACTATCGCTCCAGGTTCAGCAATTTTCAGGGCGGGATGTCTTTCGTGATTGGTTACGGCGATTGCTTTTTTCGCCGTTGACTGTTCAGCAAGCCAAATAGCTTTTTTCGCTGTAGCCATCTCAGGGATAGGAAATGGGAAAATCATCACTGAAAGCTATGACTTTGCTGTTTAAACTTCTTAGAGGGCCGAGAAAAAGGCTCGAACTTCTTTCTAAATCGAGTTCATTTACGTATGTTTGTAACCCCGAATTGTCAAGATCTTCGAGGGACTTGAATTCGATTTTGCCCTCTTTTTCCAAAGTGATATCCGTTATGCAGCCATAGATCGTGGACGAATACATGGCGAATATGGTGAGCATGCAAGTGAAAATAATACGTTTGACATTACCGCGAGGTTGTTGGTTAACCGAAATGCCAAAAAGTACACGTCCAGTGTTGAACATTCGCCAGGAATATCCTTTGTATCCTAGCAACCGCATGAGAATCCAGAAAATTAGAATTATAGAGAAACTCAGAACGTTAACCATGAAGAAATCCTTGGCGGACACCGCAAATTTTGATTTCGCTAAAATCGACACATCACAGAGCTTATCGTATTTACTGGTGCTGTTCGTTGTGTATCGTTCCAGCCAGCAGCCAGGGTATCAGAAAAATGTGCATTATTTGATTCCATTTGGTTATAAATATCGTGCTACTCATTTTGACAGAGGAAAAAAGTCTGATTCATAGAACAATTTATTTTTTCTTGCATTATGTCGAACAATCTTTGATAAAAAAATCCATGAGTAATCAATTGAGTCTATGTTTATGAGACTATTTATAGGGTGACCCAACAAATTGGTAACCTTGTTAGGAAAAAGCTCATTTACATCCGCAGGCCAATTTTCTTTGGTGGATTTATTCTGAAACAGACTGAGCTGATGAATGATCGGTGTAGCGACGAAAGGCTCAATCAAAATTGAACGTCGAGGCATTTTTGGTTCAGCTAACTCGATGATAGTCAAATCAAGAATTTACATGGTCCGAGCGTGCTTCTGCACTTCTTCAACACTGTCGCTTGTTTTCCGAGCGAAAGATACGATCAAATATTTCAGACTGTAATGATAGGACGACGTTTTTGCTATGGCGTTAACGAAACGTTTTGCCATTGAAGTTGGCAAACTGTCGCGCGATTCGATGATGAAAAGAAAAAGAGTCGACAACATATCGATTGGGGTCATCGTTTTGGCCGTTTCGTCGGGCACTGAATTCACCGGAAGTTCAAAATCTTTCCCAAAATTAATTCTCAACGTGGGCACATTCTCCATCAACTTGATCGATAATTCTCCAAACAAACGATTTTCGATAAATTCGTTGTCGTTCAGCCTCGCCATTAACTTTACTTGTTTAAATTTTGAATCTCCCACTATGTATCTCGTTAAATCATCGATCCACTCGGTCGAACCAACAAAATTTCGTGGAGATCCAAAATACAAGAGTACGCAATATTTCCGGATGATAAACATTTTTTTCACCATCCGTCCTCAATACTTTCAGTTTCTCGACTGAAAAATCAACGAGAATGCTTTTTTTTAATGTGTAAATATCGAAAGCGCTTTATTTCGAATTGATCAGTTAGAGCTGTAATTTCCACTTTTACACTCCTGAACTCAAGCAATTTAAGTATCTTTTTAGAATTTACGTACTACGCTCTTTTACATTTTGTAAAAATATTTCAGTCGATATGTGTTAACGGTTGAATTTTATAATCAAAATCGTCAAAAGTCACGAAGAAAATCGATATGCAATTAACAAGTTCGTTGTAACTGCTCCATTTACTTATTTGAACTAGCTCGGCGAATTGTACATATCTCAGAAAAATAATCAACCGCAATTCTTGTGCACTCTATTTAATTGACTGGTCGATGCATCATGAAATTGTTTGACATTGATTTTCTATATATAAGTTTTAACATTGAGCGTTAAAAATAAGAAACGAAGGGATGTACAGAAAATGTGAAAGGTTTATGTATAACATATAAAAACAAGAAAAATCCTCAAAAATTCGAGTTTTCTGTACAACTTTTCAGAGCATTTTAGAGGGTATGGCAAAAATATAAAATCAGTTTTTATATTGTTTGTAAAAAATGTAAAATCGTTTGTAATTCACATTATTGTTCCGTTCGTTATTAAAATAACCTTTTTTCAACTATTAGTACTAATTCAGTCGCCGGACTCGAAGCTTTCTTTTTTGTGCTTTTTGTGCTTTTTGCTCTTAGATTTTTTCTTCTTCTTCTTTCGCTTGTTCTTGCGTCTCTTCTCCTCTTCGTCGCTATCCGTACTTTCGCTCTCCGAGTCGCTGGAACTTTTGGCTGCTTCTTTTTCTCGCTTCTTTGACTTTTTGGAGGCTTTTTTGCCCTTGCGCTTTTCAGCCGCTTTGGACTTTTTAGACTCAAGTTCTTTGTCACGAAGCTCCGTCAATGGCGTCGTGTACTCCTCGTCGCTGTCCGAACTCGTGCTACTCACGTCCAATACTATTTCTTTGTTCGGATCGACTTTTATAAAGTTTCTGCACTGATAGGTCAAGTGGCCCGCGTAACCGCATTTTTTACAAGCTGGTCTCGCTTGTTCCTTGCTTTGTGGAATGAGCCTCGATAAAAATTCTGGATCCATTCTTCTAAAAATAATAACATTGACAAAATGTCGGCTTTTGAAATTCTGGTGAATTTGTTTCCTTGGATAATTCGTTAACAATAAGATGACGTAAAATTATTTAAAAAATTCAACAAAATCCAAATATTGCAAATGTTTCAAAAAAGGACGATTTCCCGGCAAAATTAACGTGAAAAATCACAATTTCTAATGGAATGTAACAAAAGTTACGAAAACGCAAAATGTCAACATAAATTTAAAAAATGTTCAATCAATATTTCCCGCAGATAATAAACCATATTTTCGAACGAATTTTTGAAGACATGGCACAAATAACACAGGCTGGAAATACGTTTTTTTCGGAAATTGCAAAAATTTGTAGTTACGATTTCTTGAAGGTTACGTTGACGTTTCAAACATTTTAAGTGCAGATCGAAATTTTGCTTGAGTTTTACTAACCTTGATTTTGTACGACAAATTACGATAACATTTATAAAGTTATCTGAGTCCCGTTTGAGCAAATGTATTGTAGGAATACATTTTAATGATAAAAATACGTTAACAAATTGTAAGTGACGCGCTTATGAATGCCGACGAGACACGAAACAGAAATCGTCGCTTTTTAGGTTATGGAAAACATATAACAACTGATGGTAAACAGTTGTTTGAACGTGACGTTCGGAAAAGCAGAGTTTTCGTTGAATATCGCTCATTGAGGAATTCAAACAAAAAAGCTCATTTAAACGCGATTAAAAAGACGAAACTGTGGATAGTAATTGAAAAACACACGAATCTTACAGTATTTGGGATGAAATTAGAGAGACACAGTCATTAAAAAAAATATCTTTATTATTTGTATATATGGTAACAAAAAAAATCACGTGTCCTTTGAAAAAATGGCTAAACTTTTGTTTGATTTAATTTTTTGTTCATGAAATAAACAAAAAAATGGCTCAACTCTCGTCGATGAATCGCAATTCCAGAATCATTTTTTTTTGCTAATTCATTAAAAGCCTGAAAATAGATAATAATATTTTGAACAATAATATAAAAAGGGCTCAAAATAAATGTCTGTTCTTCGTCACCTCTGAATCGACACTGATTTCCTGTAAAAACAAATGCTTTTTATTACAACATTATAAAATCTACACCGACGACAAGTGCGACAATGAATATTCATATATATTTATGCATATTCAAAATAGTGGAGTATATATATGTACGTATGCGTGTTTACGTTTGAAAAACGAGAGGACATTGACTAATGAAAATTACATTGATATGAAATATTAAGTTTGAGTAAAAAACAAAAGCTTTTTTTTTTCCAAATTCCATTCAATAGTAACTACGAACTTTCAATCCAAACACGTTTTGTTCTCTTCTCATTTACACTATTTTACCACAAAATATTCAACACGTATCAGATTTTGTTTAAATTTTACTTTTTCACAATTTTGAGTATTTTTTTTATCTTTTTTCTTCTCAGAGTGTAGCATTTTTTCCTCCCTCTCGTTTATACGAAATAGCTACGTTCTACGTTCTACTATATACATTTTTTATTCTCGTCTATGGATGACTATTTTCTCACTACTCTCCGATGCAATTAATTAATAATAATTGCTAATAACAATAACAAACGTAGAAACGAGTCTCGACACGTGATACATTTTCTTTCGTATTAAATTTATAACAACAAATTCGTTTTTTTTATTTTCGTACATCGAAAAAAAACTCATTCTCTTTTGCCATTTGGACGAAACAAATAAAAACAATTATTCCATTATATATTGAGTATAAATATTCATCGGTATTTTTAACAGCCACTCTATGCAAATAGACACATAACGCGGAATCCGTCCGCTCTCGTTTATTTGATTTTTCTTTTTTCTTTTTCATTTTTATTCTCTCTCTCTACCGTTAGCACGATTCACGAAAAATTCGTACATTTTTTGTTAAATTCTCGTAGAATAACAGCAAAAACGACACGGATAAAACACTCGCAACACGCATACATTTTCAATTTTGTATTTTATTACTATTTTTTTCTTCTTTTTGCATCTTTGCTTTTCATTAGATTTTGTTTACGTCCAAATATTATTGTGAATTCGTGGTCCTCGGAGTTGCTTCGGTATAATAAATATTACGAATAAAGAAATTTTGCTTAAAACCAAAAACAATGAGACTCATCTCTATTTAGTAATTTTTCAAAATGCTCACTGTTCGAATAATACTTAAATTCAAATAATACCGAATTTCCTCTATAATATCGGAATGTTGTATAATTTTAGGACGAGCTCAAAACAAAATAAAAACACTGGTCATTCGAATCAAAAACCAAAAACGGAAGAAAAAAACAAAAATTATCAAGGAAACTGATACTTTTTGCTTTTTTTGTTATTGAGTTTGCATTGTTCAAACGCAAGAGGAAAAAAAAACAGAAAATAATCGAAAATTCGAACATTTTTTGTTCTTTTTTCTTTATATAAGGAAATTTTACAATTGTCAATAATTTTTCACGGTTATTACGGAGCTCGGAGATCTTTACACTACGAATAAGAACCCAGAGCCACGTGTGGCTAACATTGCTGTTAGGAGACAATAAATTAAATATTTCATCACAAAGTCGAATTCTTACAACGTTCGTTTAATATTCACTTTCTAGTGGTTTTGTGTCGTGTTTTTTTAAATATTGCATACTCTCAGCATTGTTGTCCCGTAATATTTTTCAAAATAATTATTTAAATAAATAGTGTCATATAAAATTGAGGCAAAAATATTTACTCGGGGCTTTCTACTTTCGGACTAAAGTACTTGAAAAACAGAAAAAACATTGAATTTCTCATCTTGGAACATAACGATTGAAAAAAAATGAAGTATTTCTTTTGTTTTAAATTAAACGAAATTTAAGAAAATTACATTTCTTTTGATACTATTATATACACGTACATGTACCACTAATATATTAGTAAATGCGAATCGGTACATCTATCTAGAAAATGTAACCTTAATTTTAAAAAATGCACGTACCATCATATAATGCAACTTTTGTTTTTGGTGTCATTTTTTACAACGACCTACGGATATATTTTTCGCCTATGATATGTACAATTATGCCCGCGAGCATGCTCGTTCGTTTTTTATTTTTTAGTCATTCTTCCTTCAACTGGCGGCATCGCAAAAAAACGTAAATTAGAGTTAAACATTTTTGACCAATATATATAGCAAAGCTATATTTTCCGATAATAAAAAATTCGATTCTTTTAAAAAGCCCTCGAACGAGGAAAGTTCGATTTATTCCAAAAAAATACTCAAATCGGAAAATTTATTGTTTTCGAACAAAAAGAAAAACGAATTTTGTGCGAATGGGAAATCTGTTGTGGAAAATAATAATGAAAAATTGCAAATGAGGTCTGTAGAAATATTTGTCAAATGTTGGAAAGTTTCATGGAGCTTAAAAATTGAGTAAACCTTAGAAGAGAAGGCCTGCTTTGAAGAATTTACGACCGAGACAACATACGCGGTATCGAGAAGCTTTTGTAATAATAATCATTATCATTATCTTTTTCTAAACTCGAGAGAGATTTAAACTTCGTGGTCCCATATATCTCAATTTCATCATTTTTCACATCAACATTTAATATTAGAATTTATCTACTTATGCGAAAATA